>QYAP01000498.1:0-30624 GCA_003988905.1 Hymenotorrendiella dingleyae
ACGAACCCGACTCTTGTTTTACTTCTTGACCATTATAGCCTACCGAACCCGACGTTGACCCGACTTCCTGAGCCAGGAAACCCGCATCGTTACACTACCTCACGGAAACAAACACCATTGCACGTGAAGGGATGGGGGCTAACCCCCGGAGCTCGCTGCGCTCGAGAAGATACTTGACCAGATATCATTCGGAATCATTCAAACACCTCTCAATTAGAGCGCAGCGAAGACAGCCTCCACGGCAGTGGCCTCCGGAGGACCAGCGGCGCGTCAGGATTGATCAGAGGAACTGCGAGAGCCTGGTCTGCTAGTGCAGAAGAGCAATCTATCGTGGATTGAAGATTGATGAACAGATGCAGAACATGTCGGTACTGCAGAGTGTAAGATGCCTTCGATATTGAACGGTTGGTCTGATCGGAGAGCGTGGGTCCGGTTTGGGCCATCTGCTAACGAGGATGGCGTGGGCTCTTGTGGTGCTAGAGTATTGATGGGCCTGCCAATCTGCTTGCTATTTGATGCCATAGTAATACCTAGTGGTATTGTGTCATGACTTTGCATCGAGGACTTTCTCGTCGAAGTTGCATTGTATACTGCTTCCTTTGCTGGGAGGCACGGGTGCGATGTCGTAAGAATTAATTCGTTTTTCCTTTTTTCTCGTCTTTCATCGAGTTTGGGACAATATGCCTTGTCTTCGTCTGTTTTGTATGAAATTGTCCTAGCAGGCTGCTTTTCTTACAATTTAAAATTTGTCCGGCAGGTGTCATTTCTAGAATTCTCCAGATTCTCTGAAGATCCGAGGATATCAAATCAGGGTTGCGCTATAACCCAATTAATGCGACATCATGGACATAGCACCACCAGAGGACGCCTACCCCTCTGGAGATTTGTGCCTGTACGCGAGTTATCCTTCCTGAAAACCACTCGTGAGTTTGAGTTGGTAGACAATGTAGAGTTCTTTGTCTAAAACCGCGTTAGCACAATTACCCGTTTTCAAGCAATTATCGCATAACAAAGAAAGCCTTTCGCCTCTAAGAGTTTATTAACGATTGTGTCCAAGTTTGTATTTGTTCTGAAAAAAAATATTGCCAAAAAATTAGATCAATCTTGAAAAAATAAATTGTTGCCGCAATCATAAGAGCTTCATACACCAATATTCAAGAATCAAGATGTCTTTTCCACCCAGGGGTAATTATGATGACCCCAGACATATGTACTATGGCTGGCGTGAGGATGACTACTGGATAAGTGATTACAGTTGGTGGACTTATGGGTACGCCTCCATGTTTCACAGTATTTCTCCGCCAGTTTTGCACATTTCTACCCTCACTGGCTAGTTTCCCCCTGTTTTAAGGCCATACAATACACTGGCTAAGAAGGTAACTGACTTTCAATGGGAGCAGAAACGAAGAGCCAATAGACGGTGACGGCGAACCTATACCAAGAATCCCAGCCGAGTTTCAACGAGACAACTACCTGTAACCCGATCTGAACAAACCTTTCAACTCGAAAGACGAACCAGTGTTCGTTCATCACCAACCGCGACCACTTGGGCCCCCTCCAAAGAAACATGTTTCTCAATCCCAGGAAAAGGAAACCATGGAATGGTTAAACACACCGCTACCAGAGCTCGACCATGTTTTATGGAAAGGGACGAAGTTGTTAGGTATAGGGTAGGTGCCCATTTACTACCCTTGCCCCTTGGAATTTGAACTTCTTGTGGATAAGCTACGATTCATATCAAAACTAACAATTGACAGGGGACAAGGTCGTGTCGGGTTATGGGAATATATAGGTTCGTTGTCCTTGTTCACAACCTTTTTCCCGCTATAGACGATTTTTAGTGTCGTGCGCTAGTCACTTCTGCCTCAAAAAGGCATTTCACCCTTGAATTCCTGTCACAATCATTTTTTGAATGAATGGAAAACCAGCGCTGATATAAGTTGCCCCACGGCAGGACCCGACGAAGAGAAAAGGGGTAATCAAGTGGCCGTTAAGGAGGATCTCACCACCCAACTGTGGGAGGACTCCCCCTTCGCCAGGGAGGCCATAACGCATCAAAAGCTTATGGAATCCTCCAAGTCTCAGCACATCGTACGTCTTAAGCTCAAACCACACCTAATCACGGGGAAGAACGATTCAAAAGGATATAAAAGGCTCATCATGGACTTTTGTCCGATGGGAAGTATGTTTGATCTTACGAGGAGACGGACAATGGGGTAGGTTTCTCCTCGTCTTGAATATGCAATCATGTATACCTGCTAATCTTGAAAATAATAAAGGGGCAATCGATTTTCCGAAATAACCCTTTGGCGATTCTTCGAGTGTTTGATAGACGCCAGTTCGGTGCTGACATTTGGTGATGAATTGGTAATGGATAAAGACACACGAGAATATGACGTTCGCGGGGGTGCCAACCCGGATTGGAAGGTTATTATGCACTTTGACGTCAAACCTGCGAATCGTGAGATTGAATATTCTCCTCTCAAGTAATCAAATGCTGACAAGGGTGTAGTTATGATGGGAAGTCAAGAGAAGACTCATAATCTTGCCCCACGACTCAAGGTTCGTTGAAAGCAATACACGCAGCAGTAAACACTTGCTAATAGCAATATAGCTTGCAGATTTTGGGCTCGCTGAAGCCATACCAGACGATGCCGAGCATGGTTGGTGGAAATGGCAGGTGAGAAGGAATGGGACGCCTGGTTATTACACACCCGTATGTATATGCATCCTACAGTGTCAAGCCACTAGCGTTCATATCAGTACCATATCTGACGTGGCGCTTCCAAATAGGAACAAGCCACCAAGAGGTGGAATTACGCCGACTGGAGAGAGACCGAAGTCGCAGGACAATACTCGGAAAAGACGACCATCTTTCACATGGCCTGGCTCATGTATGAGTTCCTCACCCTGGACTATCGCGTAGGCCTATGGCCAACCCCGCCCGGTGCATCTCCTGCCCCTTTCCTTCCGGAAAAGATGATCGACGGCGAGAAGCCGAAGGGTCTTTGCCATGGCGAGAATATGTGGGCGGTGGAAAATGATGGTCTTTATAGCAAGGCGCTGAGGAATTTGATTGCGACGTGTTTGTATGAGAAGCCGAAGTTTCGACCCACGACGAAGGAGTTAAAGAAGTCCATTGTGGATGGGAAGCAGTTGGCTTTGCAGGCGTTGCTTGATAATCAGCAGGCGACTGGTGAGCCGTGGGAGAGTTTTGAGCCGCAGGCGCCGAGGGAGGATGGTGATGATACCGCCGCCGCCGCCGACGATGATGATGATGACGACGACGACGACGACGACGACGACAATGGGGATGATGATGATGAAGATCCTCATCCTTCACTTACCAAGAAGATGGCGGATTTGTTGTCGAAGGCACCGAAGGATAGTAAAGAATGGGTGAATTATTTCGAAGACGACGAGGACGACGAAGACAAGAATGAAGATTCGGAAGAAGAAGACGACGACGACGACGACGATTCTCTTATTGTTACTCCCGATAAAGATCGTACCCCGCGTGGCCGTTCAACTACCAATGACAAACAAATTCCGAACTACATACGCAAAACTCCTAAAACTAAAACTCCCAAGATCAAATTCAAGACTCCTAAAATAAAAAAACCTAAGACTAAAACACTCAAGACCAGAACTCTAAGAGGCAAAACTCCATACTTAAGAAAGCTTACTTCTACTCCACCCATCAAACTCGAACCCGACCCAGACAACCCCCAAACCTTCCTCGACCTCACCATCTTCGGCACTCAAAGCACAGATCCCAAAGTCAACGACCCAAAGCGTATACAGAAGACCCTATCTGGCAAGAAGCGTTCAGCGCCGAAACATAGTAGGAGGAAGCATGGATCAGGCTACAGACCACCTCCGAGGAAGTACCCACGTAGTAAACTTGGGCTTGGAAAGGGGCTTAGTGCTAGACAAGATGGGCTGATTGGTACGCCGCCGTGGAGAGGCGTGTTTGCGCATCAGCGGAAGGTGAAATTTACTGCGAAGAAAGGGAAGAGGAGGAAGAGGGAGATTAAGCAGGATAGTTTGAGGAGGGGGGCTATTGAGAGGGCGTGGGAGAGGAGGGAGGTGGAGAGGGAGTTGGAGAGGAGCCAGTGGGGGGAGGAGGAGGAGGAGGAGGATGAGAGAGACGAAATGGATATTGATGGACCGGAAGATGTGGTACCGGGCCGTCCGGATCCCTTGACGCCGGCGGATTTCGGGGGCTTGAGAAATGATTTCCAAAGTAGGTTTGGGGGGAGGCAGTTGGATCGGTGGAGGGTGGTTAGTGAAGATGGGAGGATATTGAGTGGGGTGACTGCGTCTAGTTCTGAGGGGGGCAGTCTTGATCGACGACGTTCTGATGGATCCTCAAGCCGCCAGAGTTCTTCTCAAGGACAAGATCTCACGCCCACCGACTCCAGTCCCCTTTTCCCTCTCACCCCCTCCACGCGAAGGAGGGAACTCACGCAACGTCTCCTCGCCAAAGAAAGAACTCGCAACAATCGATTCTTACAATATTCCCCCCCTCCTTCAGAACGCGTTCACGTCGAGGAGAGTGACCTTGATGATGACGACGATGGGGATGATGGCGATTTGGGTGCCACCATCAAATATTTTTATCGTGGTGTCACACGTACGTTTTCTAGTCTTTTGGAGAAGTTGCCGGGGTTTGGGAGGAGGGAGAAGAAGGGGGTTGGTGCGAGGGGCCCGGTGAAGATGAGGGCTGATGATCCGAGGTGGGGGTATGTGGGCGGTGGGTGGATGCAGGGTGTGGGGAGGGGGATGGGGAGGGGGGGTAGTGGGTTGTGGGGGGCGAGGAGGGAGAGGGGGATGGTGCAGGTGGGGACGAGGGGGGGTGTTAAGGTTAAGGGGAGGAGGGTTAGGAGTCCGGTGAAGCCGGCGACGAGGAGTAGGGTTTAGGTTGAGGAGAGGGGAGGGTGGGGATGGGGATGGGTAATGGTAGAAGTTTTGGCGTTTGGCTCTTGTGCATAAGCGGTCCCCAATCATAAGCGAGATAGGGGGGGGCGAAGGCGTTTAGGGGCTGCAGTCGATTTTGAGGGGGGAACATTACCACGTATTATAGTACGGACATTCATATGTCATTTAATTTGAATATCCATATATGCAAGTTTAATTTTCCTGCCTAGATGAACCCTGTCACTCAAGTGTCTGAGATCTTCCCGTGTCTTGCTGTGGGTCTGAGATGTTGCGTCTTGTTAGATCTCATGTCTTGTTCTTTCAGCTCTTCTGTTGTGTGTGTTCTAGAATGTTTTTGATACGCATGGGGGTCGTGTGTGGTGTGTTGTTCTTGCATATGAAATTTTGGTGGGCGGAAGAGTTCGGCAAAGCAGAGATCTTGTGAGTTATTCCTCAAGTAGTCTAGAATATTCCATGCATATACTAGGCCGGTTGGCGTATTCACCTACTCTGCAACTCTTCCAGTGTGTAGTGTCGGAGTGGGAAGGGATGTCTATAAAAGAGACCTCGAGCGTGTAAACTAAGATTGGTAAACAATATCGGGTGGATCGAATTTGTCAATGTCGTGTGCTGCTGCGGGATCGACTGCCGTAGGTAACTAACTGGAGTGATATCCTTAATACGTTCTTACTCTTCTAAATACTTTCCCCTCGTGCCGATAATATGTTCGTGCTTGAGTTCCGAGAGGCGAATGGTTGAGCGAGGGTTTGTTACCGAGGATGGAAGTGCTACCGAAACTTGTTTTCCCGTGTGAGAAGAATTGGATAGGGGGAAGTGAATGGATGGATGAAGCATCTCGACTTGATAGCGGAAATACGAATTACCTGTTGGCGAGATTATAAGCTCGATGATTTTGATTTGTTTCGCCCGGGAATGCTACGCTTGAAGTGCGAGTGCGTGGTGATCGACTGTATTCTAATCTGCTTTTGTTGTCAAGTTGTCAATGTCAAACAGAGTGGGCTTTCAAGGACCCGAATATTTAAATGGTTCTTGCTATAAGTAGGTATACATTTAAGTTTTCAGGCTTGGTTTTGATGACGAATTGCTAACTGGGCTTTGAATTAAGACTTGGGTGATGAGATATCAAGTAGAAATTGCCTTGCTGTAATATATCCAAGTGACAACCTTGCGATGGAATTTCTTTCTCGAAACAGCTTCCTAGGCCTGAAAATGAAGCCTCTTTAAACCATCATCAACCCCACCTATCGCTACCCCAAAGATCTATAGCGTAGCGAGGATAAATAGCGACCAAGTAACGTTGAGTCTCAGATACCAACCACCCAATTTCAGCATCAGTCCAGCATGCCTTGACATTTGTTGTGAAAGATATCTCTGAATATCCACCTTCATAGCTTGAGACCCATACCGTAGTCAAGCCAGAGGAGTTCAGTCTTTTGACCCCACTTGCGTACTGGTTGGGCGCGGTGGAATTCTCTTCTCAGGACTAGAAGAGTTTTTGCTACCGAAATGAAACTTGCTGCTGAAACTTGTACGTCCGCTAGAAAATTGGACGTTGGAAATTGCAATTTTTCCGCTCCAAACTTGGGTTTTATCGGAGTGAATTCCCGCAAATTTGCGGGGATGAAAGCTTTTGTAATGAGTCTCTCAGCCAAACTTGCACAACGCACAGCACAAACCATCACTTTGGACCGGGTTCGCTATTGTCGTTCTTGATATTCCTTAGATCTACCTTTCAACTTGTTTAAATACTCAAGCTTTCGTACTCGCCTCGGGTTATAGCCTATCGTGAATGAATTGTGCCTACGACGTGGATCTTGAGAAGTGAATTGGAAGTTAGTCTCCTGGGACGTTGAGTCGTAACTGCTGTATGGTAACCCTAATCCCGAAAGATTGGTCAATTAGACTAACACTTTCAGCATTTTTCGTCTAATTGATGAATTCCATAGCATTCCAAAATAGACTAATTAAAACCGTTAATTAGACGTCTATTTTGTTAGATAGGCGTCTAGATCGTTAATTGGACGTTTATTCTGTATTGGACGATGCAAGTGCAAAACATCGTACGTTCTTTATGTTTATTATCGTCGATCTCGAGTTAGAGTGGCCCCGAGTGAGGCTATTCGTACCCGGCCTCCAATATAATAACAACTATAACAACCATATTCTTTAAACTCTATTAAGCTGGGGGCCATTCTTAACATTTTGATTTGGGCTTGCTTATATTTGAGGTTATTCCCATCACCTATCATCATATTACCACCACCTATGAGTGTCTCATCTGGGCTAGTAGGGACTAAGGAATTCATGAATTGGATGTCTAATTAGTCGGTTTTGGTTATCTATTTGATAAATCCGATGTGTGGCGAATTAGACGTCTAAATGATGAATTAAATATCTATTTTAAAATGCCTATTAAATTGGTTAATTGGACGTCTATTTCGGAATCTCGGCATCTAATTGGTCAATTAGATGTCTAATTGACGAATCTTTCGGGATTACGGTTACTATACAGCAGAATATTACTCGATAATTATACATAAGGGCTATATAGTGATATGACTATCTAGTAAAGGAGTTATAACTAGAAGCTCATGCGTTTGGTTTACACCAAAACATGTCCATTCATTGCAAAGCTTCCCGTTCGTAGCGCAATCAATACACATATCAAAATCGTCCTCACCGCAGCGGCAACAATCTACAAATCATAAATACCAGAGGATTGCGATTTTGGGGGAGCGGTTATCTTACGTAAATAGACCTGTAGCACTGGCCTGTTGCAGCAATAGCAAATTACCTTTACACCCCTATTTACACCAAACGGAACGGTCTTCTTGCATAACATCGATCTCGCGCTATAAGGTGTAGCGGCTCTCCATGTCAACTTGTGATGGGTGGCAAGACATTTATTGCCCCTACTGTAGCATTTATTACAGACATCGAAATCGGCGCCGCGGCAGATGTCGCATTCTGCATCGTCCTGTCAGCTACGGAACAAATTGAAGGTCGGGGCAAATTACTCACTGTAATTACCTATACCGCGGATTTTCTGGGCGCAATGGTAGCACTTTCCAAGAACTCGGCCCGTTTCTTTCACCAGTACTCGGACAGTCTGTCTCTCCTGCCCTGTATGAAACTGTTGAATGAGACGCAAGCATTTCGTTTCAAGGTTCCTAGCTACAGCCGCTTTTCGCTCTGCTTCTCTTTCCTTCTCCGTTTCTTGCCGAGTCTGCTCGCATTGTTCTGCCATACTTTGCATGAAATATTGCTTCCAACTGCTCTGCTCATCATTGAGCTTTCCCTCAAACTCATGCTGCATTCGTACAACTGTGCCCTTTAGCTCCTGTAAATCTTCCGTGAGGTTTGCATGGTCCTTTGCAGCTGTGTTTCTGATCGCGTCGACTTCAATCTTCTGGGCTGCCATTACAACGTCTAGCATTTTCTTCATCCATGCGGCCTCGCTCGGGTGAGAATTTGTGTCGGTATCGAAACCCGGAGCGTCCACTCCCCTCGCGGCATTGGTGCTTTCCTGTCTAAGATTTCCAATATTAATTTCATCTTGGTCTTGTAGAAGAGAACAATCCATGGCCGCAAATTTCCGCAGCATTTCCCGAGCTTCGAGCTGTGTATCGGGGATTTTCACCGCCTCTGAGCCTTCTTCAATCATGGGCTTCCAAAAGCCGCCATGTCCGATAAGTTCGTCAAATCTCTCGCACGCAATAGTCTCGAGCTCGCTGTCTGTAGTGGACTTCACGGCATTCCAGAAAGTTGTTCCCAGGATGACTTGTTTATGGAATTTGGTGCCACACAGATGTTTGAATGTTTTGAACGTGCGCAGGCTACTGCCTTGCATTTCGGGATCAATTATTCGATGGAGATACAGTATTCCATTGACTTTATTCCCATGGCGATACGACTGTGTCAGCCAGCTCGTGATCGAGTCCAAGATGTAGTCGGTGCCGCTTGTATCGTCGAATCCGGGGGTATCTACGAGGGTAAAATGAATACCCTCATGCTCGAAGTTATACGTCTCTACTGTCATGGTCGCTTCACATCAATATCATGTCAGAACTGTGCCCTATGGAACGGGCTAAAGGACTCACCGGACTCCAAGCCTTCTCCAACCACAATGTTGTTGTTGCCAGTAGCAAGGCGGATAAAAGACGACTTCCCTGTGCCGGTCACACCCATTACAGCAACAACGACGCCCTGGCAGGCATCATCTTTGCCTAAAGAGTTTCTTTCTTCCAATGCCATAGTTGACATGATTACCGAAGAAGATTCTTTTAATCAAGAAACAGATCAAAAGCGAAGGTATCTGGTGCAGACGCACCCGACTGAGGAAATGAATGAAGCCTTACACAGGCCTCATCGAAATTAATCAAAACTGTTGAGAATAAGTGGGTCCATGACACGTGCACCGTCAGTTCCTATCTGTAGAGGCTCGCGAGAGCCTTATTCTATTCTTACCATCTTGAATAACAATTACATTTCCTACCCTAACTTATGCCCTCCCTGCTGTGCATGTATACCATTCTCAATAAAAACTACATATAGCTCCGGATAATTATGATGCAAGTTTGCTACCTTCAGGGATGAAAGCAATCTTGTCGGTACATGGTCACGTGCTATATGCACGGGCCATGCGCTAGCACTATAAGTAGGGCCAGGAAGGCTATAAGCCTTCCTAGAACAGACATGAATCAGAACCTAGTATTGCAACCAGCATTAGACCTCCCTTGAGTGAGATCCTATGCCCAGCAATACAAGTAGATACCGACAAATCTGACTAACCGCTGGTGGACCTTCTTTACGGCTTGGCGCAATGGCGTGTGGGAGTTGATCTTGATTTTTCATTATCTCAGTAACGCAGACTCACTTCCTTTTCAGAGAAGCATGTAAATGGAGGAACACCTAGACATGCTCAGATTTTAACCCAATCATAGAGCCTTCCGAGGTTATACACTTACCAATGCACGTACCACCTTACAGTGCGGTGTATAATAGTTTGGTGTGATTGGCCCAGCGTGGTGGGGCCATGGGGCCATGGGGCCGATCACTACCATCACACCCAACGAGCGAGCATAGACTCGAGTTACTCTAATTCAAGGGTTGGGCTTTCAAAGACTGCAGCTGGAAAGGAACAGTACCGCCAGGTGGTACAGTACACCGGTACGGCTGAACGAGGAGGTGAGACTAAGAAATGCCTTGATCTTGCCTCGCAATCGTGGGGACGCTTTTTTCCCGCATACACACTGCGCAATTCACAAGAAGCACCCTCCAAAATCCACAGGAGATGGCATATAGGAACCCTTTCTGCTCACCGGATGACCCTGAGGAGGTAGAACCAGAGACAGCACAACCCCCGAAGACACAATTTCATACACAGAACGACTTCAAATCAAATGCTTCTCCAGGAACAAAGCAGACAGAACCTCAAGAATCTGGAGAAGAAAGAAAAGAGTATCTTACCCCGCCTGAAAAAATAAAACGGAGCTCACGATAAGTTCAGAAATATCAAAGATGTCTACATAGCAATCATGGGCGTCACAGGGTCCGGAAAGTCGTCCTTCGTCGAGCTCTGTACTGAGAATACGGTGGGAGTTGGGCATGGCCCGCATTCTGGTAAGCTGGTGTACTTTCAACAATGATAGAATGATAGTGGCTAATATCTGGATAGAGACACAGAAAGTAGGAGAATTCCACTTCATGCTCACTCCAAGATTGAGGGTCCATCTTATTGATACTTCGGGCTTCGATGACACGGAACGGAAGGATATCGACGTTCTTCGTGACATCGCTGCATACCTTGGTGGAACCTACGAAAAGAACATACGCCTCAGTGGCATTATCTATCTTCACCGTATTACAGATCCCAGAATGCAAGGCAGCGCCAAGCGCAACCTTTTCATGTTTCGTAAGCTGTGCGGCGACGAATGCTTCGGCCAAATTGCACTGGTTACGACATGGTGGTCGCTTGTTCCACCTGATCTAGGTAATCTTAGAGAGAAGGAGTTGATTGATAAGAACGACTATTGGGGATATATGAGCAGCCACGGGAGTCACATTCTGCGACATCAGACTCAAAATGATCGGGCATCTGCTCTATCGATCCTCTTCACTATCATCTCATCTCAGAAAACAGTTGTTCTGCAGATCCAAACGGAGATGTGCAAGGATGGTTTCAGTCTTCGAGATACAGGCGCTGGGAAACAACTCAATGCGGACATCACCGAACAGCTCAGGAAACATCGCGAGGAAGTAGCAGAGCTGACACGCGATCTGGGGGATGCATTGAAACGGCGCGATGAAGAATCCGCTGCTCACATCAAACAAGTCATGTCTGATCATCAAGACAAAATGAAAGCTGGTGAAGAATCGCAAAAGAGGTTGGAGATAGGTCTCCAAAAGCTTCAAGCCGAACGGGAAGCAGACCTGAAAGCGAATGAGCAGAAGCTAGAAGCCCAGTTGAAGACTGCTCAAGATCAATTGCTAGAGGAACGACGCAAGATGCAGGAAGAGCGCAAACGAGACTTGGCCGAAGCCCATTCTACCCAAGAATCTTTGCGATTGCAAGCTGAAGTCGACCGACTGAACTGGGAAAAATCGAGAGGGTCATCAGGTATATTTTTCCTTAGTTTCAAAATTTTCAACTTGGAAAATAATGCGATGCAGATTCATCACGGTTTACTCGCACAGAGCCGACAACGCCTTTAGGTCAGTTTTCATTCATCAGAGACCTTTTTAAAGTAAAATTATACCTGACCTCACCTAGGAACCGTGATCGGTGCAGTTGGGAAAGCTGCGGAAGTGGGCTTAAAGGTAGTTGGGACAACAGCGATGGTGGCGTTGAACGTTTTTGGAGAAGTTGCCAAGGCTCGGATAGAAAAAGAGTCCCAAGAGGGATTTTGGGAGGATTGGGAAGACGATCGGGAAGAATGATGCTTTACAAGACGTTTCCACAATAGAGCCTACCTAAGCATCGCATATATTGCTGAAGCCGTTAACGTCGACACCCCTCACAAAACGAAGAGCAAATGGTAGAAGTGCAATGATTGGATACCACCCACGACGATATAAACGCCTTTCATGTGGCAATGAGGTGAAAGTGAACGATTCGAAACTCATTTCAGATCCATTGTAGAAAAATCAAGTACAGAGTTATCAGGTATAAGCTCAACCCCCTCCCCGGCCCTAGGCTAAATCGAGGCTCGTAGGAATTGATTTATTGATGTCTAAAGAAGAGGAAACGAGAGCGCTGAAAAGCGCCCCTTTTAAGCTCTCAGAGCTTACGAAACAGGTCCATAATAGACCCACTTAAATGTGGCACGACAGGTTACTCCGGATCAACGGGAGGCAAATATCCAGAAAGCTGTGTCGCTTGCGAAAAGGGTTGATACCCCTTTGGTCTTCGCTTACGCGAATAGCCCTGCACAAATCGGTCTCACTCTCGATGATCACCTAGACGAGCTTATAACATGTATTGTCGCCGTTAATAACCACACAGTGGTAGTACTTAATAATGCAGAGCCAGTTCTCATGCCTTGGCTATCGTCAGTCCGATCTGTTCTCGCGATGGCATACCCAGGTCAAGAAGGAGGCTGGGCAACTGCAAGTGGCTCGGCAAACTCCACTGAGGGTTTAAATACTGGTTACAGATGGTATGCGGAGCAGAATATTCCAACTTTGTTTCCCTTCGGTTACGGGCTGTCGTATACAACCTTCGAGTACACCGATCTCGAAGTACGCGCAACCCAAGGAGCAGAGCCTACGGTGAAAGTCTCTTTCATAGTAAAGAATACGGGAAATTGCACAGGCGTTGCTGTCCCTCAGATTTATATCGGCCCTCCTGTGGGTGCGCAAGAGAGTGTCAAAGATAAACAATTTCCAGCCATCGCGTTGGTGGGATTTGATGATGTAGAATTGCCCCCCCTGGGAGGACAGACAGTTGATCTTGTCATCGAGTCGAGGCAACTTAGCTATTGGGAAGTGACGACAAGAAGTTGGATTGTTGCAAAAGGACCTAGAAATTTGACGGTTCGCGAGGATGCTGAGAATGTGGTACTTTCGTCAAGCTTTGAAATATGAGGGACACGGCCAGTAAAGTGGCCTACAAGCCTAATTTGCAGTAGGTGATTATTTAAGCAAGACGAATGAGTGCTACAATTCTAATCATCTAATGAACTGGTAAAATATCTGTCTGTTAGTTTGCAGATTTCCATGGATCGGAAATGAAGCGACAAAACTTTGATAGAAACCATATATGATAGTTCCATCCCGCATTATGTAGAGGCTCTTTGTGATATTTACAGGCTGAGTAGTGGAGGAGCTGGGGGAATTGTGAAAGTATGAAAGTAAATTTTAAGAATTTCTAAGCAAGGGCAGGCTTCAAAGAGAAAGTATATAAGATAAGGGAAGAAAAGAGCGTCGAGGATTCAAACATAATTATCTTATCCTCATCAGCCTACCCGGGGCTTCACTTTTTCCCTTTGAAAATTTCGAACGTTCTACTTTCCCCCTCCCATATCTAAATGAATATACTTTGGCTTGTATTTCAAGCAGATCTGCCATTGTAGTGTAAACATAGAGGTATAAGCATTATGATACAGAAAAGGGGTGTGGAGAAACCATTTTGTGGAATGGAAGTTACGTTTGATTGTTTGAAGGGCTTGAAATTTAGGTATAATACTGTGCTTGTAGAGGGGTTAGTGAGGAGAAAGGTGTGATTGAGGTGTAAGGAGGAAGGTATTTGCGTGACTATTACCACTTCCTTTCCTTGCAGATATTAGAAAAACTAACCTCCTTTTCATGTCATATAAATCTCCCTCTTATCCTCTGAATACTCGACTATCAAAAGCGTTCATTCCTTCCTTCACTTACATCACAGCGTCTCATATATATACTTCATTCAACCCATCCCCCCTCCCCCGCCTCCAACCACTAAAACATCAGCACCCCACTCATCACATCCCCCCCACCTCCAAAAACTTCACCTACTCCATCCTAAAATCAAATATCACACCATAAACACCTACCGTAATCCAAAGATATTATCTACTACAATAACATCTTTCATTCTCATCTCATTTCACTACAAAATGTAGCAGCAAAGACCCCGATGAAATAGTAATACAGTAAAAGAAGAAACCCTCCCTTCACCCTCGCTAAACCACAAACTCCTTTTTCTCCCCCCTCCCCYCCCCTTACAACCCAAACCCCCCTCTAAACCCCAAAGAAATAACCCCAACAACAGGAAAACAAGACTCCTCCCTAAACCCCATTTCCCAAGACCCTTCCTCGTCTTAACCTTCACCCCCTATCAGAGTACGCGAGAAAAAGGCATTAACAGGTACAATCGTTAAATATCAACTTGATTCTTGCGGGTAATGATCCCATGTTTCAACTTTAAATTAGGTAGATTGAGAAAAAAGGAAAGGAAAGAAGGAGGTAGTAACATAACGAAAGAAAGAAAGAAAAGGTATCCTACTAGCAGTCAACTAATACCTACGAACGGTTTTCAATCTCTCTACACTAGCACAAATGTAAACTTCAATCTCATCTCATCCAATTACCACTAGCCCCCACAAACCCCCCAAAAACCCATCTACGCATACCTCACAAGCAACCCCGCTACCCCCTCCCCTCCCCTCCCAACCAAGCAACCGCAGTCTGACCCCATTCCCAATCACCACCCAAGCCACTCGGCCAATCCACCAAAGCCGTGGCGCCATGGCTGGTCCTAGCTTCCCTTAGCCCACCAAGCCAGCAGAACCGAATGCGGGTGAATACGGGATTCCCCAACGATAACACCCTCTCTCTCCACTCCCCCACCAGCAGCCAACAAGCAGCAAACCAAAAAACAATCAAACATGAGTGGTGTAGGTGTACCAAATGTCTGAGAGGCGGGTGCACCTCTCCCTTTTGCCTTCGCTAAAGGGAGCCGCAAGTTGCCCACGCCGAGTGTGAAAGGGACGGGAAAGAGCTTAGCCACCTAAGCCAGCTAAACAATAGCGGCTCTCTCTCCACACTAGCAGCCACTCATTCCCGTCAAATCAGTTTGACATGTGCTTGCCATTCAAGCCACAATTCTGCCATCTCAAGCCCAAGATTTCTTTTGTTTTGTGTTTTCCTGCTTTTCGAGGATAGACTGTTCGCTGTCGCTCTGACATCTTTCGTTTTATCGCACAGAGTGGACTACACTAACACGGTATCTTCGCTTTAACGTTGGAAGGGCCTAGCAGAGGACGATCAAACATAGCTCTCGAGCGAGATGGAGACACCAAAATATGCGGATCTTGCTCTGTCCTCTTGAAAACGATTCTCTTGAACCGTTCCCCTCCGATTTGCCTCCAAATACAAAGACCAGGGAAAAGCAAGACATGAAAAAGAAGCGCACTTGCTTGGAAAGGTGTCTTTCAGATTGAGCATGCCGCTCATCCTCCTCCATGCGTCATTTTGTCTTGAAAATTGCATTATCTTCTCCATGGGTGCTCTTCTCTTCCGTATTACGGAAAACACGATACTAGGAGTAATGCATTAAGGAAGTGCCCGCAATACGAAGAGCCACGCGCCACGTAGAAACAAGAAAATGCTTGTGACTGCCACTGACAGTGAACTAGAAGGAAAAAACAACAACTAAAACTAGGCCAACGCTACGCACTCAGCGAGATCTTAGGCTTAATACGAGATCGCAATAAAGACAGAAAACTGTCTCCAAGAAAAAGATGCCAGAGAAAACAACCCCATGCCATTCCATTGAAATATTGCTCTGTCATTCGAGATCCTATTCCCAAGAAATAAAACCGCAGAAACTCGCAAGCAACAAGCACTGTCAATCTAGCCAAGTCTTCAAGTATCGCTCGCGCCAGCATGCGCCCACAAACTTAACTTCCCGTCCCGCAACCTTAGGGCGCACTGACGTTCTCGCGCGGCCCAAAAGCCATCTATTTCTTGATCCCGTTTGCTAGTCTAGCGAAAATCATCATGAGACTAATGGAAAATCAACGCAGGATATCATCTTACCGAGCGGCTCATTCCTTACGGATAGTCAATTGGCCATTGAACTTCTATGGCAATCTCTCGTCGACGACAAACACAGATGCAATAGCCAACTAAAACGAGTTCTCATTTGCCGGCAGAAAATTTGTGTACTTCGTATGTAGACGAGTTTGGAAAGGGAAAGGTTCAGGCTATCATAGATAAAATGTAAAAAGCAACGACTTGCAACGGCGTCTCAATCTCAGTCCAGGCAAGAAGCACATGCTTTGCCTGAAAACTATTCGACTCGTTTTTTTCTTCTAAAAAGGAGATCGAGATCTTGGAGGGAAAAAGATGTCATCTTCATATAGCCTGTCGGAGCTTGAATTATCCGAGCCAGAACTTTCCACTTTTGGTAACAGCAATATCGTAGTTCTGTTTCAAAGTTGACGATGATTCCTGTAGATTGGATGGATGGTGAGAAATGTTATAGTGGGTGGTAACAGTGCTTCCCTTGTAATGACGATATTTTGTGTGCCTGACTCGAGACGAATTTTCTTGGTCGTTGCCTGTCCATACATGGGGTCTTCGGCTCCCCATAGTCAAACAATGCAAAGGAAACCAAGAAGGGCCGCGGTGACTTGATTCAATGCGGAGTGCATCGGATTGTCGACAATGCTTTGCAAAAGTTTTGTAAGGTCACCTATATTCGCAACAATGGCCGATATTAGTCGTCGGCCGCAATGAACTCCACGACCGTGCTCAAATTGATGTCTAACCCCATTTTTCGTGCAAATCTTCAATCGCTGGAATCGATCGCTTGCATAACAACCGTGCATTCGTCCCGTCGTCGGCGTTGCAGCTAAGAAAGCCTTGGTTGTTCATCGTAAGTTACCAATACTGCCTATGCAGCCGATCCAAACTGAGGCTTTATTTACCAATTTATTCAGTAAGAGACCCTCTCCACCAACATTCAGGAACGTGAAGTTGGCTTGATATGTACTTGGTACTTGCTACTAATGCACGGCTTCGCCTAGCGCATCCTGCGTGGGGGTTTGAATTTGTAGCCTTCCATCCAAGTGGAAACAAGACAGAAGGGGACGACATGTGAATTCGAGGATTCGCCGAGAAGATGGCATCAACTTCCTTCCCCTTCTTCCACCACCTTTGGACTTCGTGCTATCAGTAGCCCATTACTCGTAGCCATGCATGCGTGTACCGTATGTGAATAGGCTGTGGGTAGTTTGCATATTGTTACTCGTTCCAGCAAAAGTCATATCAGCCAACGACGATCGTTGATTCTTTCTCAAGGCGCATCGAAACGGGTAGAAGAGAGACGCCTGTTATGAGCCGCTTACCTCGAAGAATCCTTTCTGACAGGGAATGCCTGGGCCTGCGCACTGCGCAGTGCCATCCCAGAACATTTTCCCACGTCCTTGAAAATCTTTTCGGAGGGTCCGCTAAAAAGGTCAAAACGGGGGGTTCGGAGGATCCTCTTTGGAGATAAGCACAAGCCACAGAATGTCCTCTCCTTCCCGCTGCCACAACGGATATCGACTTGGGCAGTTGGCGGCTGCGCGGCTGGCTAAATGATGTCCAGCGCAGGCTCATGGAAATTTTGCGATTGCCCGAATGGAGGCAGCCCTCAACTCGAGCCTGTCTTCATGTACACGTTGCATGGTTCATGAGCAAACCCTAGGCCATCTAATTAGGGGAAGAGAGCTCTTGCATCCGAACCAAGATCCAGGCGCCAGATGAGGGGAAAGACACCCTCCACGATCGTGTACGAGGCGGATGTTTCCGCTATACACCACCGCGGTAAGCAAAAGAAGCGCAGGCCGTCCTCGGGATCAAAAGCCTAAATTCATGGGAAATTGGGAGAATTGAGGCTTGTGGTTTCCTGCATGTCTCGAGCTTTGGAACCATTGTTGTTTGGCGTTGGTGGTGGTGTTTGTAGTCGTTCTGTACCCCGCCCATTGTCGACGGCTTGGTCTCTTAGCTCATAGCCCTATGTGCAGATAGACTTTATTGTCCAACCCCTCCAACCCCTCCGCACGCACCAGTATGGAGTCTGACGACCAGGTTGAATACTCGGCCGAGTCATCAAGGTGTGGCTTAGCGGAACTGGGACTTGTGCTTGATAGCGGCGGCAACTGCGTGAATAGCGGTTCTTATTAATTTTTTGGCATTTTGCACATTGGTAATCTCCAGAGAACAGACGCAGGGAAGGTGCTCGCTGGTGCATGAATTGAGGAGGATAATATTTCATCATTCCGAATTGGGATCCATTATCATCCCAGGCCCGTCGTCTCCAACAGCTTCGGCGCAATAATCATGGCCATAGACATCGAGACCGGCGCCTGCTCGGGGTTCATCGCCTGTTTCTCCAACAGAGTTTTATGTGCTTGCATGACCGGCGCAGGACATCGCGTCACTTTGCTGCGAGAACCATGTGTGATTCTGTACAAATGCCTGTACGAGTACGCAGCACGGAGAAATAATGCTCACAATGGCACACCAACCGACGAACTGCTGTAGGTACATAGGTACAGTCCTTCTCCAGTGGGACTCGGAGCGAGAGTATTCGTGGAGTAGAGTAGTACGCCGCTCGAGGGGTGGTTGAAAGCAGCAGCTGCCCTGGTCGTGGAAGCCGTTTGTTCGGGGTCTTGCGTGTGGTGGTGATAGTTCCTTTACGTTTGCATTTACTTTCTCGGCAGCTATCGTACGACCGGCAATGCAGGATCCTCTCAATTCGACCTTTCTCCCCATGTGCGCGGCATTGCGATGCGGTGTTGTGCGTCGCCGCTGATGTGTTGTGCTTTGCCTTCGTTGCGGTTCCTGCGCCTATATGATATGATCCGCTGCGAGGACCGAGTTTTGTCTCTTGGGCTGACACTCCGGGACTGATAGGGCGATATGACGCGTTTTTGTGGTTGAAATTGAGCTGGTGATGATGCGACGATGCAATCTAGAATTTGGTGTTGGAAAAGAGAGAGAAATGGAGGGTTGAGCAGAAGCCACGATACATTGGGTTGCGAGGTTGCAAAGGCAAGCTAGTTCCTCCTTCGACGCACCGTTTTGAGCTCGACTGAGGCCACCTGCAACTCCTGCAACTCCTGCAACTCTATTCACTGTTCCTTCTTCTGCGTGCCCGCGCAAGAAGCGGTAGAAAACACGTAGAAAACACGTCGATAACTCGTTGTTCGCAATGCCCGTGTCTGGTAGTCTGTCTGCTGTCTGCTGGAATCCTTGAAGCGTGGAGGAGCATCGGCCTACAGAAGTGGAAAGGAGTGCAGCATCTTCCCCTGGAGCACTCGAAGCACCCTCGTCGCAGTGAAAATCTTGTCCAAGGTACTTCGTACCTACTGTACTACTGTACCTACCCGTCTGCGTCGGCCATCCTGATGATGGCATCGAACCCGCTGGCCCACCGAGCCTGACGTCTTGTCACGATCTCTTCAGCGCGTCCCCAGGATTGACCAATTTTTGTGCTGGGATCTAGCGGTCGTCCAAGCTCCAGATCTCCTCATTTGCAAAGACGCAGAAACTCTCTCCTGCCCCTCCACGCCCCTCATCCAGATTTACTTCTCTAGCCCTAGCCCTTGCCCCGCCACGAGACCCACCTGGACTTTGTCACCATCCCATTTGTCCCATCACACATCGCCATCGCAACCTCACTCCACCAATTCCGTGACTTCACTACCAACACCAGCACTACTGACCATTAGACAGCTCTGATACGACCACAGCCACCACAACACTCTCCACATGGCACCGCTCTCCCTTCTCTTCACTCCGCTATACCTCACTAGGACCTTCTTCTCCTCCACTATCTGTCATCTCTGCCATTGCGGCCACTACGGTACTCTTGCTACTCGCAACCCTTTCCAGCCAACCCTGTTTAGTGATGGGATCCACGGCTGGCGGGCTTTCCATTTGTCATTCGCCCACTACTAACTGCAGGCCATCTCGATCGAGCTGGTAGTATCTACGGCCGACATCTCCTGCCTCAGTCAGTCAGTGGCCGACAGAGGCGCTCATGTCCCAATATCACATTATCACATTATTACAACACCACATCACGACGTACTGGGTACTTTCTCCTTGCTCGTACTCTCTCCGTGCTCCCTACCCCATCGGCTGTGCCTGACCAGCCTTTCACACAGATAAAGCTCCGTCCGGCTCGCAAAAATAAGTTGCAGCCGAACCGCGAGCTTTCCTTGGGTCGTTGTCGGTCATCGTTCGCTTTCGGTGCCAGACCCGTAGATTTCCCTCTTGGTGCGAATAATCGCCGTTCCGCCGCATGTTTCCCATTGCAGATGGACCCAGGTCTGGACCGAGGTCTTCTTCACTCCTCACCAGTGCACCACAAACCTTTGGCACTTGAACCATTCTCTCACTTCTCGCTCGCATAGCTTCACTTCCTCTTCTTCTCTCCCTGTTTCTGCTGCTCCTATTTGCGTGCACCACTTCATCATGGCTGTCTGGCTGTGCTGTAGAAGCGTAAACTTCCGGCCACCGGCCCCAAAGACGTCTCTAAAATGTACGGATTGGGCGGCGTGCAGCCCCCCCCCCCCCTCGATTAGCCCCTCTCGCTAAGCCCCCCTGGCCTCGCCTGTCCTTCTCAACCTCCCTCTTCCCTGGCGCCCCATCTGCTCAATGCCTGTCGCCCCTCCACCCTTCTGCCACCACCACCACCACCACCAGGAATCGCAATGGCGCAACGAAAGACCCATGGCGAGACAGGGGTACCCAAGCCGCAGCATCATGGTCCATCATGGTCCATTGTGGCCGCAGTACTGTAACAGTAACCTATTCAGGCTGCTGAATTTTCACCTGCTCAGTTCTTCAGGCGCAGACGACGGCCACGAGGAGAATGGGACACATTGAAGAACTCCAATTCCAGCCGGTCTCCAGATTGATCGGAGCAGCCATCGGGCACGGGGAACGACACAGTGCTGCCGGTGATGGAGAAAGAGGGTCCTCCCCAAGTTCGCACTGGTCATCCATGGGATCTGTCGTCTGGCGACTCGAGCAGCCTCCCCCTCTGCCTACGTTTGCCCCTCCCTACCCCCCTTCACCCCTCTTGGTCCCCCTACCCCCAACCCTGTCACCCATTATTATTATTGTCGTCTCCTGCCGCGGCCTGCCAGAGTGAAAGAGGACACTACCATAATTACTCTCACAACCACTACTCGTTAGGTGCTGGAGGCCGACGCAAGACGCAAGCAACTCATATGCTTGAAGAATCCGGGAAAATAGTGGCGCTCTGCCGTCGTCTGTAGCTCGCTCGTCTCCTAGCCACCAGACTGGACTTACTTCATCTGGCTTCATTTCGACTCTCGACTTTGGCTGCTTCCCCCAAGAATGCCCAGTGCCTGTGGGCTACTCCAGTTTAGCTCCACTTCTCCTCGGACATCCCTACACTTTTCTTCTGCTAACGTCCGACTATTTTACCTGTACCATAAAAAAATGACTGATCGGGTTCGCGTCCGCATTTTTAGAAGCTGTTGCTCCTCGACTGCTGGTCCTGGCCGAGAGTCGTGGGCTCGTCGCTCAACGCGCGACTTATATAGTCCTCGGAGGGGCCCAGATGTCCAGCCTTCCCTCGCCCATTCAAGATCCCTTTCGATCCGCAGAATGAACAACCGGCTTTCTTGGTGCTAGGTGTTTCCTCCGGGCATTCTAGTATTCACTGTATATTTATCAATTGAAACAGCAGACATAGGGTTCGCGGTCGTTTCGGCGCTCTTTTGTTGGTTTTAGTCCCTCGTTGTTTTCCTATCACCACCACACCTGTTGGGCGTTGCCAGCGGGCTCTTCCACCTAGCATCCCCTCGAAAATCAAAAGCCGAATTTCATTCGTGCCCGAACCCACTCAGTGTCCAGCAGAGGAACTTGGACCAACGACCAGCGTTACATTGGACGTCTTGTCGAGTTTTCACGGCTGGATCCTGTGATAATTCGTGCCGGCACCAAACGACCCCATTTGGATACTTGTGCAGAAACTCAGAGGAAAAACGGTCACTGCTGAATGTGCATCAATTCTGCAACGGGCCAAACTTCCAACCACAGGCTCTTCTCGACACCACCAGGTTTTAAAGGCGCGTCTCGCAGAAACTTCCCGGCACCTACAGGAGAGATCAATAACCGCGACCAATCTTCGCCTTGGCCAGCAGCGGAGGCGGTTTTATTGCTTGCCAATCACATGACCGGGCCTCAACATATTGAGAGAGACGACAAAACTACTGCCGATTTATTCAATTTTCTGATCGATTGACCATTTGGAACGATCCGTAACCGAATTTGCTCTCCTCAACAAAAACCCATGACTCGAAAATTTTGCATTTTCACCCATATTTCTCGGGCGTGGTAAATAAACTACTACTCTCTTGCCACATATACTTTGCGAATTTCACAATTTTCCACAATTTGTGTGATCCAAGACTTCCAGACAGATCCATTGTCTTCCCCAAAATTCGCTCCTGGACATCATGTCAATCCTCCAGCTACTCAGTCCCTGGCAATGGGTATTTTGGGTCCTATGGTATGTTCACAATTTTCTTATCGGCTCCAGCACGTTATTTGAAGGCAAAGGCGAATCAAAAACTGCTCGGTCGCACAAAATCCCTGCAAATCTTCAATATCTGACTTGCTTTGCACACAGGCTTCATCGCTACTTTCGATTCATTGTCAACAGCCTCAGCCATTGGTTTTACAAATCCATGCCAATCCCCGCCAATCCCTCTTACACAGCCAAAGATGTGACAGTCATCATCCCTACCATCCACAATAATTTTGAAGAGTTGAAGGAGTCCCTGCAAAGCATCCTTGCTTGTCAGCCTTACGAACTGTTGCTGGTTACCACAACCGACAAATACGAAAGACTCTTGACGTTCGTCAAATCATTAGAGTCCTCCAATATTCGGGTGTTCCATGTTCCCATTGCCAACAAGCGCATTCAAGTTTGTGAGGCTATCCCCAAGGTCAAGACATCAATCATCATCATGGCAGACGACGACGTCACGTGGCCACGCACAATCATGCCCTGGCTTCTTGCCCCGTTTGAAGACAAGAGAATGGGTGGTGTTGGGCCTTGTCAACGGGTACAGCGACTGGAGTCGGCCTCAGTGACTGAGTACATGTTCAATTGGCTGGGAGCGGCATACATTGAACGACGCAATTTTGAAATTTCAGCAACGCATGGTATTGATGGCGGTACCTCCTGCATGTCAGGGCGCACATGTGCCTTTCGCTCCGAGATTCTTCAGAGTCCACTATTCTTGGATGGTTTCAAGACTGAACGATGGGGCAAATTCCACTTGAATGCGGATGATGATAACTTTGTTACCAGGTGGCTTGTATCAAACCAGTGGAAGACCTGGATTCAATACAACAAGGAGTGCGAGATTGAGACGACACTGGAGAATAACATTAAATTTCTCTACCAATGCTCTCGATGGGCACGTAGTAACTGGCGAAGCAATTATACTAGCCTGGTCACTGAACGACACGTCTGGAGGTGAGTCAAGTCCTTTATCCTAGTCGCCAATTTCACACTAACCATCCTTGAAGTCAGCAGCAATGGTCAACATATGCTTTGCATATCGCCACTTTCACCTCCTTGTCTTTTGCCTTTGACCCCTTGATCATCTTCTTGACTTACAAGGCAACTGCATCATGGTCACCTGAGCATCAATTCTATGCCGTGCTTGCTCAGCTCATCTGGATGTCTATTAGCAAGGTTGTCAAGTTGGTTGGTCTATTCGTAAGACGACCTTCTGATATGATTTATCTCCCTGTTTCAATCTTGTTTGGGTATTTTCATGGCCTCATCAAGCTATACGCCTTATTTACACTTCGTCAAGTGAGTTTTTCCTCCCCCCTGAAACTCGCATATATCATTCTAATTTGGTCCGCTCTAGACTTCATGGGGTAGCCGTGCTGATGGTGATACCAATGATAACCACCGTATGACACCACGAGCTCGCCGTAGCGAAAGCATCACCTTACCACCGGGCAACCACCCTGGTCTGATTCGATACAACGATGATAAATCCTCTTATACTACCATTGAGAAGCCGGTCGAGTTCGAAGACGATAGAGACGACGGCTACAGATCTGAAAGCAACATGGACTCTGCGTCTGATGATTCTTACGATCCTAACGATTCCAATGATTCATGTTCCACCTCGATTGCCGGTTTGGCGGAGGCCCATGGACGCTAGTGCAGCATAAATCCTAAGGGCTTCTTCCGATTACTGGCTGTTTGCATGTTTTCTCTTCTTCGGCGCATTGATGTTCTCATGATTCCAGCGCGAAAATGGATGGGCTTTGCACACATCTTTTCTGTGTCCAGCCAGGGTTTATTGGCAGCACGCTTGTGTTACTTATCGGGACCAAGGGGTTTTCCTTCTTTTCTCGGAGAGGGGCAACCGCCGTTTAATTTTTGGATGCATTTTCCGGAGTCACCTTTCTTTCTGATCTCGTGGTTGGAGAGTAGAGCGAGCAGATGGGGGTCATGATACGATTATTGACGCAAAATGGGTTTTCTCTTTGTGGAAACTGCTTGGGAAGAAAAATTCCCTGGAAATTTTTTTTCGGGGAGGGGGTGGCGCCTGAGCCAACAAAAATTCCGTCGCATTTTGGATGTGGGCCTTTTTCTCAGCTTACATCTTTTGTAGAAGACCGACCCAAAAGCTCTTTCCGAGATTCTTTTTCTCTCTCCTATTCATACCAAAAGTGGCGATTGAGGCCACAGTTTTCATCGCTTTTTTCAATCTAATACTAGTCGTATCCTGACTCTTGATAGATGAGAAGACCTGGGATAGAAACAATTCACAAAATAGAGATGATTGCCAGAGCACCTTGCAATTTTCCCAAGGTAGAGATCGCTTGTCTTGCAATACTCAAACACGTCTTTTCGTCTTTAAGGGTTAGACTGATAGGGAGGTGTGGTCAGAGCACCTTTGCGTCTTCCTATTGCACTTTGTTTCTCTCATCTATACCGCTTTTCTGTAAGGCGCTTCTTTCGTCCTGAGAATGTTTCCTGTACGCGTAGACATGTAAAGGCCTTTACTTTCAGGCAAGCTTATATAATTATCATGGTCGTTAAGCAGAAGGTGTCTGTCTCTCGTACTTGGTACGAATTCCTACCCGTTCTTCTCCCCTGTACCCCTTTGGACCCCTACCGTACCTCAACTTACCCCTGCGCTCTCCACATCACACTACTGCATGATTTGCAGCTGCCAGACGCACCATCGTGTACCCTGGCCACCACAGCATGTGGAGTCGGGAAGGAGGCTAGGCAGCATCTGGCGGCCGTTGCAAAATATACATCGAAGGGTGGTGAGGGAGGGGGTCACGACAGGCACGCACCTTTTGTGCTACACAGGTTAATCAACATACATCACATCCAGAGTTGGACACGCTTCAGCATGTGAATGTGATGGCTCAGATTTTTCTCTATTTCTTCAACCTGTTTTTCCCTCTCCCCTCCTCCAAGCTCTTCGTCCATCCAGCACTCCTTTTCTCGTTCGTCGAATCCCACCACAGGCTGATATGGACAACACCCTTTACTCGTCTTCCCTTTCTATTTCCGCCGCCCGACCGGGTAATGTGCCCGAAATACCTTGGAGCTGTGAGTGAAGGGAGCAAGCAACACCTTTTTGATGGGACCGGGGCGAAGAGGAAATAGAAGACCGATGGAGGAGGAGAGATGCGTCGGATTGAATGCGGGTTTGGCAGAGGCAGGACTGAAATGACATCGTCGATGTGGTGCGTTTTTCGCGCGGTGCCTTTCGCAGTGGTCGAAATAAAGCTGCGAGTCTGCTCATCTGCGACCGGCTATGAGATGTGCCGTGCCTGAGGTTGGGGGTGCTACACAAAACGGCAGGTACGGCAGCACAGTAAGCAGCCACGATGAGGGGATACATGCGAACGAGCGAGCTAAAGCCCGGTCTGCTGTTGAGAAGAACCTGGAGAGAATCCCTACAGAACACCACTCTTCGTATTTGCTGGCACTCACTCACTACCGGTACTGTATGAGGAACTTCAGCGACGCCACAAAGCTGCAATTCCCAGGAGTCAGGACTTTTCAGAGCGCAACTGTGACAGCCTCCACGGCAGTGGCCTCCGGAGGACCAGCGGAGCGTCACTCGCTCTCACAGCTGTACCGGTAATCACTTTATGGGGGCGAGCCCCCAAACCCCCGAGCTCGCTGCGCTCGACGCGTGAAGATATTCTATAATGGAACTAGACTCACATCACACGGCGATTACAGCGTCAAATTTCAATGGACCTTCTCTCACCAACACGAGCTCTCCATACCTCTCATCACACTACCTCTGCGTTCTTGACGTCGACTCGACGAACCGCATCTCCAATTCTCCAATCGGCATCTAGATCTTTGAAGCTTACATCCCCAACCCTGCTCCGATCACCCAATATTACATTACCCAACCTGTGCGGTCAGCTTATGGCTTAAGGTTCTGACCTGGTGTACAGAGCATGTTCCATTGTGGTCTGGGAGCACGTGTTGGCTGCTTGTACGGCGCCCGATGTGTGGTGCGGTGTTTAGGCTGTCTTTTGCCTAGACGATGCCATCAGTACCATCCCCATTTTCCTCTGGTATCCCCCCCCCCGGCCCCTGCTGCTGCGAAGTCTCGAAGCACCACACCCACCCTCCATGTCATGTCAATGTCATGTCGATGCATGGGGGCTTGCAGACGCCTCTTCAACAAAAACCTCTTTCCTGGTCTTCTGCCCCGACGAAACTGTAGGAGACCCAGATCGGAGGACCTGCATATATCAACGCCTGCATCTACTTACAATGAGGGCTTACCTGTTGTGAGACATGGCCCCGATGCCAAATGTGTGCTTGTGTGGTGTGGATAGGTCTGGAGTCTGGACTGTCGATGATGATGCTGATGACGATGGAGAATTCACGCCGTTGGATTGATCATTTTTCGTCAATTCTCAACTTTCCAACCCTTTCCTTGAGAATAGCCTCATATATGTTGGCTTATTCTATTCTCGGCAAACCTACCCTACTCTACCCTCACCCGAGAGAAATGGGCTTCGTATTAGCTTCAAGACCACGGTCGTGGACCCCGAGTAATTCCAAACTCTAAGCTATGCTGCCACAGCAGAAAAGGGTCCTTAAATTGCTTGCCAAACTTCTACACTAGCAGGGCCATCTCGAACTTGTTGCTAGCCGACTTGGGTAGTTCTCTCTCACTGAAATCTGAACCCTTACTCGCGGACTGGACCTTAATTCAGCTCAATTCATTTTAACCTCAAGGGGACAAGCTAAGACAAAACAAGACTTGTCGAATATTCGAGACGGACAAAACAAGACTTTTCGAATATTCGAGACGGATTCGCTGCATACACAGGATTACCGGCAACATATCGAACGGCTCTCGCGCTTCGATGGTACGATTCGCATTTTTTCGCATACTACTTCGTCTCCTTCGTATACCGGAGTCCTCCTCCTTTCCCTGTCTTGCAGTGCAGTGCTTGTCTTGCAGTGTAGTACTCTTGCAGTGTCCACAGTAGTTACCTCTTCGGTCCAATTCTTCGCTTCGCGACTGCGGGGTAGATGTGACATGATGTGGTGCTATGCTACCTCATCACGTATGGTCCACTCCGATCTTTTCAAGGAGGAATTACTCGGAGCGTGTTCGGAGTGGCCTCGCCCGATGGTATCTTACTCGATGGGCTTGGACTGCTGTCGTTCATTGATTGAGGTCGTTTATGGATTGAGGTTTGGTGTCTATTTTTACTTTACTCGTTGATTTGGTTTTGGGGTTCTGCTTTTCAACTTTGCTGCTCGATATTAATTTTTGATGAGATTACTGGGTTGGGGTTGGCTAGCACAATTTGTGTTCTGGACACCGTACCTCTGCCTTGCAGGTCCGTGATTCGGCTCGATCCTTTCATCCAGCATCTTTTTCTGCTATTTGCATTCCTTCTTCTTCAGTACATCTCGTTCATCGTTATTCTTGATTTGTGCGCGCATATGGTATCTATGCATGTTCGGTACTGGCTTCACTACGTCTTATTGGCGCTCTTATATGATCTTTCACCAGGTAATCATTTCACGGCCGTGTCTTTTTATTTGCGATGAGTGTGATGACGCTGCTGGGGAGAACTGCTACAGTAACCTGCCTAGTGGGCGAACCACACAGCGATCTCCCTCCCATCAATCCGGGTGCGTTGCGTTGCAGTGCAATGAGGTATTTAATGAAGGCGGTTGAACCGGTGATGCCATCGGTTTGGTCGTCTGCTTCCTTCCTCTCTTTACTTGTCGATGAGATGGAGATCTCGATGGGCATTTATGAAATGGGGTTTCCATAGCAGAACTAGTCGGTGCTGCGATGTTACTGTGGCTATGTTATATATATTACTGGCATTTTTCGCACTGGCATTGAGGATTAGTGCTACTCGGGACGGAAGAGGCTTGAGCTTGTGATGCACGAAGGGTCGTCATGGCTGCGTTTCATCTATGGCTCGAAAAAGTTCGTGGGCAGTGGGAGGGGGGATGAGGGTAGGTTCTATGACTACCATTTCTTACCTCCTACAGCGTTGGCGGTTAGTAGGGCTGGCTCGGGTGGGATACCGTGCCGTGGGCCGTAGATTGATTGACCAATTGTATGCTGCCTTTTTTTCTTGAGGGGGGATGGGTGGGATTGGGGAGGGATGGGGTTTTGATGATGGGGGTGGGTTGGTTGTTTGGTTGTTTGGTTTTTTGGTTAGGTGGGCGGGGATAAGGACGGTGATGGTGGTGAGTGGTGGTGGGAAGGGGGAAAGAAGGATATGGGTAATGTAGAAAGCATGGTACTTTCTCTGGTGTTTGCAGTGGCGGCGGATGATAGGGGAGAGGATAGGGGGGAGGTCGCTGAGTAAGTCAAAGGTAATATTACTAATGACCTACCCCCCTTTTCCCAATTGCAAGTTTACCGGGTCTGAACCTCCACCACCAAAGAGGAAATCTACCATGAGGAATTTCACAGGGAATTTCACGTACAACGACACCCACTTCCTCTCTTACCATCAATATACCACGCACACACCTGTTTCCTTTCTGTTGGGATGAAGCCGATGCCGATCCCGTAGTAGCATACCCCTCTTTTTTTCGGTCTCGGTTCGGTTAGGTGAGGTAGGTTCGGGTTCGTATATGCCGTGGAAGCGCTTCACATGTTGGGATTTGAATGACGGGAGAGTGAGTGGGAGTGTGGACATGCCGTGTAATGGCTTCATATGTTGGGATATTAGTTGTACGAGTTGAGTGGGAGAGTGATTCGTGTCGTCATATGTCGTGTTACTGCTAGCGAGGCCTATACTGTTCAATGACTGGCTGGCTGTGGTAGTGTTGTGATATAACTAGCACCACCTTTCGATCTCTGGGCTTCTTGTGGTTTGGTGCAGAGGAAAAAACGGATGCTGGATGGGGGACGGTATGGATGTTTGAGTGGGGATGGTGTTGGTTGGTATTTGGTGTTGGCTGGTGTTTGGCGGGGTAGAGTGCTGTGGGATGTTGTGTTACTCGTGGTTGGTAGGTATGTTGACTTCGTATTTGAAAGAGGAGATGAGGTTTGGGGGATAGGAAGTTGAGAGGATTTGGGATGTTGGATTTGGGAATGGGATGAGGGTATAGAGGTTGGGGTTGCTGTAAGTGAGTGAGAATAAGTAGATAGTGGGTTGTGTATCAAGTGGAGTTCTCGCTTCATAGACATCTCATTCTCATTCTCATCGGGGTCCCCATAAACACCTCCCACATACATACAATCCTCAGCCCCTCCTATTCATCCGCTCCAGGATCCGTTTCCCCAAAAAGGAAACTTCTTCCTGGGTAAGGGAACCTATAGATACAGGCGGTATAAGAGGGCATGTATTAACTTACCTAACCTTGTGCAAGTGCTTACACCTCCATCATAGTCTAGATGGTGGAAGAGATGTGAGAACTGATCTTTATGCGTATAAGCTTGCACCATATGTGCGTCTGACATGAGCGGAGCATGTTGTGTAACTGAGAGGCGGATTTGGCGGCTATCAATTTACTTGCATGCACGCTACTAGTTTGAATGTGGTTCAAGAGGATATGATTAAAATGTGGTAGCAATGTAGCATAATTTCACAAGGAGAGAAGATGATGCGGAAACGAAATGGTCCAACAACTTCAAACCCTATGCTTGGATATTCCTTTCTAGGGCCCTGTTCCAATGCTTCACTTCGACTTCCCCAGCCATTAATTTTCTCATGCATGGTTAAGAACTTCTCCCAGATGCCTCAACAAATCACGAACAATTTCACAAACACACCACCATTTTGCTACAGTATCTCCATGTACAGTACCCCCACCCAAAATTCTCCTTCTAACCCACCTCCCCTCGGATCATCAACGCCTCAGTAACACAAACCATTTCAACACTAGCACCCCCTTACCCTAGATTGTATATGGAGAATTTGGAAGCATGGGTTGAGTTGCACAACATCTATACACCTCGTTGAAGAAGTTCCACAACAGCTGCTAGCACCCACCTATGCCTAACTTCGGTAGAGGTTCGGTAGTTGCTACTAGCAGAAAGGGGGTTGTGGTGTAATGTAATGTAAGAGTTGGGGCCACAGCTCGTGGCACACTTAAGCGAGAACGTCGAAAACTACCCTACTTTTTTAAATTTAAATTAAAAACCCAACTTCCATTAT
>QYAP01000499.1:0-31213 GCA_003988905.1 Hymenotorrendiella dingleyae
AGAATAGGACCGCTCGATTCGTAGAAGAATTCTCTTTCGTTTGATGGTATTTTCGATGTGCTACGACAAAAAGTCAGATTCTGCAAAATGTTGTGTTCTAATTAATTAATATTATTTCGAAATTAAATATAAATTCTTTTAAATATTAAAGTCGATTAAAAGAGTATTAATATAAATTCCGGGTATCTATTATATTTATTAATTAATTAATTACGAATACTTTAATTATTTTAATATATTATTTTAAATATATTTTATATGATTTATAATTTATTAAATAATATTTATAAGATTTTAGATTTACTTTTATATTTATTAATAGATTTATTAAGTAAATTATTAAAAATAATTTCTTTTTATTTAGAAATATATATCTATTAGAATTCTTATAAATTAAAATATATTTCTATTTTCGTAATAAGTTTCTTTTATATATAACCTTTATTTACAAAATTATTATAATAGAAATTCTCGATATAATTTATACTTTTAAATATAAAAAAAAACTTATCGTTTTATATTTCTTTTAATATTTATATCTTATTATAATTATCGATAAAAATAATTAACTTCTTTTAGAAAATATTATATATCTTATTAGAAAACTTATTATATTTATTTTAATATATTTTTACGAGATTTATAATATAAAAGTTTTAAAATAATATTATAATTAATATTCTTAAAGAAGTAATCGATCTTATAAATAAGATTATTTATTAGATTATAAATAATATTTTTAATCTTTTTAAAAATATATACCTTAAATATATAATATATAATATTTCGGAATTCTATTTAAAATAGAATTCTAATAACTTAAATTTTATATATATAATCTCCTTTTATATTTATTAATAAGATTCTATTTCTTAAAGAATTATTATTAAAATATCCTTTATAATAATAGTAAATTATTTAATTATTTATTATAAGATTTTTAATTATTTAATTGCTTTAATTATTCTATTATAGAATTATTTTAGGAATTATTTTTTTTAAATTATTTTATGATTTTTTTCATAAAAAATAAAAAACGTTTTATAGATTCTTTAATTAATATATATTCTAGAATTATAATCCTTTTTTAATTTAGAGTTATAATTATTATTATCGCTTAATTCCTAGAATTCTTTAAATAGTTATATTTTTCGGTTATATATATTAACGTTTAAATATTCGATGCGATTCGGAATTATTTATACGTTATTAATATTAACCTTATAAGAATATAAATTATAAATTCGATCGATTTATACGAATATACCTTTATATTAAATAATAATTAATTATTTTATATATATATAAGAATTAATTAAAAGTATATAATTAATTTAAAGTTAATAATAATAATAATATTATAAAACGGATAGCATTTATTAATATAATAATAAATATAAAAGCGAAGCGTTAAAATTAAATATTAATTTTCTTCGATAATTTCTAATATTAATTTCTTATTTAATTGCTTTTTTTCTTAGAAAAATCTATAATAAGATAATACGGGTAATTAAATAATTTATTTTCTTATAAAAGGTAATTAAATAATTTATTATTATAATAATTATTTATAATATATTTAATATTCGTTTAAATTTTATAAATATATTATTTAATTAGAGGAGTTTTTAAAATATTAGAATGATATTAGAATAGATTCGTTCAAATATATTAATATTCTATTCTTTGAAATTTTCTTTAACTCTTTCTTAAAATTTATTATTCTTTAATTCTTAATCGTTATAAACTTATATTCGTTATAATATATATCCGTTAAGGATCTTAGGATCGAATATTAGGAATTTATCATTAATAGTAATTTTCTTATTTTATTTACCTTTATTAATAAATTTAATCTCGAATATTAAAAGATATATATATAATATAATAATTATATAAAATTATTATTATTATTCCTTTTTTATAAATATTAAATATATAAAAGTATTATTCTTATTCTTATTTCTAGAAATAATAGAAATAATATTAAATTAGTTAAAATATTAATAAGATTTATAAAAATCATATTAACTCTTATTTTTATATCTTTATTATTTCCGAAATTAGAGAAATTATCGAAAAATGAAAGTATTATATAATTAATACTAGAAATCTTATAAAAATAGAATTCCTAAAGTTCTAATTAAAAGATTAAATATTTTAAATATAATTTCTTTCTCTTTTATATAATAAACGTTAAAATTCTTTTATAAATAATAAAGGATTAAATACTTCGATTATTTAACTTTTAAATACTTTAAAATTCTGATTAAAAAATTGATTATTTCGGATTTAATTCCTTTAATAAATAATAAAGGATTAATTATTTCGATTATTTTTCTTTTAATCGAAACTTTATTATTTTATAATTATTTCCCGTAAAGTTAATTACTAATTAATATTAGTTTCATAGATATATACGTATATAAATAGTTCTAATGATGATAATATATTCTATATATCTAAAAGAGAAGAGATTAGAGGAGAAGAAAGGAGATATATACGGCGAAGCCGTATATGTGACTAATTAGCTAGGATCGATATGGATCCAAACACTACTAATACCAGCCCAGTTATCATCCTTTTCCTTCACGCCTAGAACGCCTCAAATCCCACCGTTTACCATATTATTTGGCCTTTATGGCCACCCTTTTCCCACTTTGAACCTGATTGTGTCAGGCTGTTCGAGAGACTCTTGCAATTATAGATCATGTCTGCATTCGTGAGTATTTACTCAATGCAGTCTCCTGGCCATCCAACTCCCATGCACCTCAGGCCCTTCCACTAAAGTCCTCATCTCAGTCTCACCATCTATGTAACTCCCACTAGTCACCATGCCCGCCGCAAGAGCCTTCTCTGCATGCTCGAGTGCCTTTTCTGCGTTTCCTACCGCGTTGTATGCCAACGAGGCGAGTCTATGGCCGTTGCCTACAGCGGCGTGGAGATGTTCTTTATTGTAAAGTTTGATGAGAGATTCGGCCATTTTGGGCGTTGCAGTGGATGCTGGGCTGAAGTCTTCCAGGTTCTAGAGGGGTATGTTAGATGGTAAAAATGAGATGATGGAGAGAAAGGTTAAGGGGCGGGTTTACTTTTTGGTACTCTACTATTTTTTCGATGTTGCGGTCGGAGACGAGATGGGAGATGTCGGATGCCGCGCAGGCATCACAGGCGCAGTCGAATCCCCATATCATTTTCAGGGTTTGTTGGCGTTCGGCAAAGGGATGGAGGAGGTTAATATCTGGTTTCTGTTAGTTTCAATTTTGCCATGAGTGCTTTGAAGACTTACATGTAATTGTGATTTCCTCGTCTTTCTTAATGGTTCTCGATGCATGAGCTGCATGAATGAGGGTCGTTTCATTGTGATAGTACATGGCACTATTTTTATTAGAACTCATTCCAGAATATCGAATACCGTATCAATGACTTGCAAGCACTTGCCACGGCGTCAAGAGGCCAATACGTACTTTGGACGACAAGCATGATTCATAAGCTGGTAAATCTGATCAGCCTCACATCACAATTCCACTTCTCACCAAGAAAACTTACAGCAGTCTCAGGATACATCAAAAAATGATTAGCCCCCTCAAACATCCCCGCAAACGCATTCGTATTAATCCTTTCCATAATGGGATCCCCAGCACTATTTGCCGCTGTCCGCATCATAATAGGTTTACTCTTCTCGGGCAATTGCTCATACGTCTTCCTCAAATACTCATACCCCTTAGTGTAATCGACAGCGAGAGCATCACTGCTGTACACACCCAGTGGGGTATTTGCCAAAATAACATCCCCCCTTTCCAATTGCCTAGTTGCAAAAATTCCATTCCCGCGACCTGGGATGTTGCGGACTTCCCAAGGAGGGTTGGAGAAATCGTTGGCGTGGTCGTGAACGGATGGATCTGTGAATGCTGGGAGCTGTAGAACTTTGTTGGCGATTATTGGGGATGTGAAAAATGAGATACCACGACCATTGGCGAAGTCGGTATTGGTGTAGACGCAGAATTTCTGGTCGTCGTCACTTGTTATACATTTGGGCGCCGAGGTCCAGCGATTTGTTGGTTTCTTGGGTGTTGGTATTGTCGATTCGGCTGGCCCTGAGTTATCGACATCTTCAATCCCGTCCGGCTTCACAACTTGTGAAATGTTCAACGTGGTTTCTCCTGAGGTATTGACCAGATCTGGCTGTACATCCAGAATTTTCTGACTCGCACTCGCGCATGCAAGTAACACCGCACCCGTTAACAAATATGAGGAGATCATCTTACGCGGCGCTTTATTCGAATTAAAGTGAGAAGTGAGAGAAATTGAGAGGAAGAAACAAGTTCAGAAGGGAGCTCAGGAGATAAATATGAATCCCATCTTGGTTTCAATGTGACGGCGTCAACAGGATTTACTGTACCAACCACTTGGCGGAAACCCTCAGATGCAGTGAGAAAGGGGGATGGGTGACGGCTGTTTCAGAGTTGTCTGAAGTTTTCGGCCTCGGCAGGGGTCGGATGTGCTCCTTGTGCGGCCTTCCTAACGTTCTTTTCGTCGACGTTGAAATAAGCTTTATTGTTTGTCAGAACAGTGAGATGAATTGGCCAATTGTTGGTAAGTGATAACATTCCAGTGCAAACGGTCGAAGGGTTGTGCGTGGTTGTGGTTCCATGCAAACTAGGATAAAATATGGTTTCGGGGAGTTGGATATGGTCTCAGATTAAATTGTGTGATATGATATGGTCTCACTCGATATGGGAGCCTAAGCTGGGTTAGGGAAATGAAGCTATTCGCACCTGGTGACGGGAGCTGGAGTGGGAGTGGGAGTGGGAGTGGGATCTGGGATAGGGGGGTGGGGGTGAAAATGAAGCTATTCGCACCCGGTGAGGGGAGCCGGGAATAGGAATAGGAGCTGGGAGTGGGAGTGAGAGTGAGAGTGAGAGCTGGGACAGGGGGGTGAAAATGAAGCTATTCGCACTTAATATGGGGCCGGAACTGGACTGGAATAGAATTGGGACAGGGGGTAGATACGGGGATAGATACGGGGGCAGATATGAGAGTATGAATTGGGAGTAGAGAGAGAGAAAGAGAGTGTGTGTGTATGAGAGAGAGAGAGAGAGAGAGAGAGAGAGAGAGAGAGAAGGGGGGGGAGAAATGAGGATATACTTTTGCCTGTATGGTGGGAGTGGAAGTGGAAGTGGAAGAGGAAGAGGAAGAGGAAGAGGGGGGAATGGGTTATATTAATGGGAATTAAGAAGCGGGAGGAGAATACCAGAGTCGGAAGACATGAGACGAGGGGTAAGACATGCATCTACACTTAATCGACCTCCCAGCCGCCTCTCACGATACCCTCATTTTGAAGCGAGCTACTTAAGCGAGCAGATGAACGAACGAATACGATTTAACCGAAGGAATAAAGGGCTTAAAGGCGCGGCGAGGCGTGAAAATTGGTCGAAAAATTTAGCTTGATTTGATTATGAAAATAGATTTTAGAGAAATCGAGCGATGGGGGAATCAGGGGGCCTAAGAGAGACCCCCTCATTCATTCATTCCTATTCCTTATAACGATATAATATCGTTATCCTAACGATAACTTATATCCTATTACTTATACCCCCTTTCATATTCTTGGTCGACCAACACGTGGCCATAGCGAGTCCGAAAGAGGCAAGAGAGGCCTAAAAGGGGTAGATACAGCGGGGCATCCTGCAGATTTGAACTGAACGATCGCCTTCATCCTATCGGTCGAAGTTCCGTGCCAGAAAGCGAAGCGAGAGAAACCCCTTTGCAGTACCAAGACCTCAGTCTACAACCGTTAAATCAACGTGGAATGAGAGATCATCTTCTTGCTAGAGCTGGTAAAGAAAAACCAATTTGCGAAACCACAATTTCAATTCTCCTTCTCTCTCACTGTTACTCAAGGTCATCGGCAAAAAGTCATTACCTCCGTTTACCGCCATTCCGGAGGCACCTCGCTTAATCTCATGCACAGCTGCTCATAGTGTGTGTTGCAGCACTTCTCGTCAACGAATCAAACAACATCTTTGATGGTCTAACGGTCATGATTTCCGCTTGTCACCTTGGTCACAAGCCGCGGGAGATCGGGGTTCGACTCCCCGTCAGAGAGATAGTTCTCTAGAGTTCATAACCTCAAGCTCAGCTTGAAGAACCATATTTTTTGCATTTTTTTTGGCTGTTTTCCTGAGCATGAGCGGAGGCCAGAGCCCAACCCCGCTACCCTGCCCAGACACTTCCGCCTAGAAACCCTGACTTCGAAGGTAAAAGCAACTTACCAATGAAAAAAGGCAATAGTCTTCGATCCCAAGCTGGTTGATTTCACGTTTTACAATTCATTTCTGCGAGCCATACGGTAAGTTCCGGCACATACATGTAAAACTAACTGGTATGGGAGCCATTGTGCTGGAAGGGCTGAGAGAAGTGAACAGTTATGTACGTGGCTTACGAACCACCCACCCATCTCAGAGAAAAACGATGGTCTAGAATTGTGAAGTTAATTCAGACGATTATCATGGAAGCCTACAAAAGAATTTGGATATACGGTACAATTACTTGATTCACTTAGGTAGTTCAGCGTAGTCAAGGTCGGAGCGCAAGGGCCTTCTTGAACTGATTGATACAAGTTAGTACGCCAGTACATGTCTTTATACTGATAAGTTATATTTTTACTTAATTTCCATTTCTACCTATGCCAATCTATTCATTTCATTATAACATTATCATTTTATGGAAGTAGTTGCGTTGATGACTTGTGAATTTCCGTGCTTGGGCCATCTCGCTTCCCTTTCGCACCAAAAATACATCTCACTTTGACAAACTACTTCAAACAAAAAGTCTCGGGAATCCATCCAAACAGACAGATTGTTAATAAATTGCTGGTTCAAAGATGCGAAGATATCATTCATGCTATGAAAAATTGCAAAAAAATACTGTTCCTCTCTGACGGCTAGTGAAGTTGTTAGTAATTGCTCTGCATACAGAGTAATTAAGTGAAGTACTTACGGAATCGAACCCCGGTCTCCCGCGACTTGCAATTGCTTGACAAGCGGAAATCATGACCACTAGACCATCAAAGATCGGTTATCCGAACTCAGAGATTTTTCTGATTTGTTGAAGATCGTGGTTGCTAGATGGATCTATCAAAGATTGAGCGGGTGGGATTGTGAGTTCTGAAAAGGGCAGGAAGGAGCCCACGGACCATGGGCGGGGCCAGCTCCGGCTGCCGAGACATCAACATCTTGAGCTTCAAGCTTGCTTGAGGATACAACCACTTTGTGCCAAAGTTACTACAGCCCACATTTGATCAATAGTCGTTGTCTGCTCACGTCTTTCATGATACTGAGATATCAAAGGTCAATTACCCCGCCATAACCCCTTCATACGACAGATTCCCCCCGTCGCAATCATGACATCCCGCCTTGTCCTCGTCATTGGGGACCTTCACATCCCAGACCGAGAAATGGATATTCCCGCCAAAGTATTAGTTCCTCGAGGAAAGTTAGATACCATTGATCTAATCATATTCTACAGTTCAAGAAACTCCTCACACCGGGCAAGATTGGCCAGACCCTCTGCCTAGGAAACCTCACAGATAAACCAACCTACGAATACCTTCGCTCCATCTCGCCCGATCTCAAGATTGTCAAGGGTCGATTCGACGCAGACGCTACCTCATTACCTCTTGCGCAAACGGTAACACATGGCTCCCTGAAAATCGGCTTCTTGGAGGGGTTCAGCATGGTTGCGCCGATGGAGATGGATTTGATGCTGGCAGAAGCAAATAAGATGGACGTGGATGTGTTATGTTGGGGGGGTACGCACAGATTCGATGCATTTGAATACGAGAACAAGTTCTTTGTCAATCCAGGGAGTGCGACTGGAGCGTTTACGACTGGATGGGTGGGCGAGGGGGAGGAAATGGTGCCTAGTTTTTGTTTGATGGATGTGAGTACTGGATGGCACATGGATTTTGTCGCAGGAATCGGCGAGGCAATTGCTAACAGAGGCTCCAAATAGGTTCAAGGAATCGGATTGACGCTTTATGTTTACCAGCTAAGGAAAGACGCAAACGGGGTAGAGAGTGTCAATGTGGAGAAGATCACATATACCAAGGTGGTAGGGAGCTCATGATACGGCCGCCGAGTAGGACAGAAATCCTAATTTTCAAGGATAATTAATGGGAGGGGTATCACAATAGGGTTCCAGGCCGAAATGATCGACTGTCAGCGCTGGGCACAAATTTGGGAATCAATAAGCATAATGGCGATGGAGTTCAAGGCAAATTTAGGGGCCTAGCGATACCTGCTTATGACTTTTTCCGTTCAAAAATGCAACGACATTCAGAAGAGGCTCTTTAAATTCTTGGGGTTTGGAAACGCTGTGCTATGAAATTATTGGTTCTTCCTTTTCTGCTGCTTTGCGGATCTCTTTTGCTGTTGGTGCCTTTTCTTTGACGCATTTTCTACCAACCATTTCTACCACATCTATTGTTACCAATGCCATCAGTTATGACCCGAGGGCTTTCTCTAGAGTGTCTCCAGCGAACACGAAAAACGAGGAACAATACTGAGAGCCTTTCCTCAGATATTGTCCCAAGGTTCAAGGAGCAATAAAGAAAGCCAGCGCTTCTGAGGACAAAGTCGGTTTCCCAATGCGAGGGACACACATCGAGCAAGGTTGCATCTTGCGGTATCTGTAATGTTAACAGCACTGCTTTCCACGGAGGCGCATTCGCCAACAAGATCAATTTGAGGAGGGGCTAGTAGACTAAACCCCTTTTTCGGTATCCTAGCCTAGACTTGTTTTGTTCTTGGGTCTTGAAGGGTTGACCATTGAGGTTGTGTTCCCTTAATTCGAGATTTGTAACTGATTTCAAAGGGGTTCACGTCTACTTAATATCATATCAACCTTTTAACGATGGCTCTCTTTCCACTCTACATTTTCCCTAGCGAGTATACTACACAGTCTACATATGCCCAACAAATCACCCAAGGAAAAGATTCGCTGAGGGATACTTCTGTGAGTCACACTGCTTTCGGATATTGCAAAACTTATGGCTTTGCCACTGCCATTTCCACCGCGTACACATCTATAATACCCAGACAAAGGTTGCAAAAATGGCTTGGACACCGGCAGAGAAGAGGTACAAAGTTTGGTTGGAGCAAGTACGCTGTAGCCCACATTTCCATCCTTCTGAACCTATGATAGTCAAGCCCCATTGTAATTTGAATTTCAGGACGTATTCTCGAAAGCCAGTGCTTCGGTGACAGGGTAGGTTTAGGTGGCAGTTCAAGGTTCGGTGGTGGCTTGTACTTTTGTGAATGGATGTTTCGAATCCTCCACCCTCTCAATCTCCGCATCCTCCACTATTTTCTTCAATCTCTCGTCGAGCGGTGAATATTCTATGCTTACTTCCTTAATCTTGAGAAGTAGCCGTCCTCCAACACCCCAATAGTTGAGGTGAGGGAGGTATGAAGAGTTTGTTTGTGTGGGTGGAGGAGGTTGTATTTATTGTTATAGTGTGAAGTGTTTTTGTAAGTGGGTTGTGGGGAGGCTACCAGAAAGAAAGAAGCTTTTGGCTGGGAATTCTAGTGGATTTATTTGAACAAAGCGAGAATATTTACAGCGCTGCAAATCGATGTTGGTGTTGATATTATAGGTCACATTTGTCAAGCCGATTTTGAGAATTAGGTAGTAGGCATTTTCGGTGAATAATGCCGTATTAATTGGTATACAAGCCCACCTTCTCTCCCATATAAAATCCGATTGTGCCAGACCTACAAGAGAGAATGAAGGTTGGAATGGGAAAGCTAGTGGACCATGAACGCACCTCTCCCATTCTAGCTTTGATTCTCTTGAAGGTCTCGCATAATGTGGCCCACAACATGCAAAGGGGGTGGGCTTGTTCGCCAATCGGTACGTTAGATCAAATCTGTAGACCGATTCATCATCTGGTGGACTCACTGCAACGATCATTTGCTTCTTTGACTGCTATTATGGTGCAAAATCTACCTTTCGAGATATAGCAGTACTTGATACGGGTAAAAATTCTAGACTCTAGTTCAAATATCTATTTTAGCTCCTGGTAAACTGTTTCCCAAGGTTTTGTATGTCGCCATTTGGAAATTTCATTGTGGTAAATTGGTAGTGTATGAATCCATCTTGCCTCTCTCTTTACGATCCCTCCACTACGGTACTCCACGGTGTCTTTGCTGTATTCGAAACAGGATTTTGGGTCTTCTAAGATCTCTTCTCCTGCTACACCGATGCAGCAATGACATGGCACATTATCAATAACTCTACAAGGCTATTGACTTCTGCAACTCGTGGGTGTAGAAACTCTGAGCCTAAGCCAATTATGCTTACAAACCAAGCATAGATCCGGACTGCAGCAGACTGTATAATAGAACGCCCAGCGACCTCTTGCCCCTGATCTCAACCCCCCCTCGATTCTACTTACCCAACAAAACCGCCTCTGGCCAGAAGAGACAGAGCGCCTTACTGCACAGTATTCACAGCACATCTCCTTCTGAGCGCACCTCCAACCGCTTCACTTGAGTTTCCCATCGAAGCTGAAGGCGTCAACATCCTGTTTTCGACTCATTCACTTCCGAGTTTTTAGTTGTCACCGAAACCCGTTTCGTTCGAAGGTTTTGCTAGAAAATGAATAGGTGGGCAGAGAGACACGAATGGATGGACTTTTAGAAATGGCATTCGAACTGAAGACACAATTAGTTTCAAACTTTCGGCCTCTTGCTCCTATAGAAATACTAACACTGCGAAAAGTGCAGGGCACCTTCCGGGAGGAATCAGTGGCGAAATTTGCTGAGCAACTGTCGCGAGAAGTCAGGCGAAAAGTGCTAGCTTGCTTTACCTTTTCTCTGCTCGAGTACCGTATTAACCGATTGATCCTGCCTACTCCGTTTAGATCTGATTGTCTCAAATAATCTTACACATGGACAAACTTATCTCCTCAAGCTACGTTTCGTCAATCAGGAAACTACCTCTGTTATTTAATATATCTAATAATTTAAGTAATAATCTTAATTTTAAATAACCTCCGTTGTTCTATTCGATGATTTGGATTTTATATATCGCTGCAAATAGCCTAGTAGGCTGGGAAGGTATCGGTAATGTAAAATTGGGTTTGAAACGTAGAGTCTCGCAGCGGAAGTGGGATATACGTAAGTGTTGATAACTTAAAGTTGCTCACTTCCTTTAATATTGTCACAATGGTTTTTGTCATAGAGGTATATTATGTACTGTTCATATTTTCTGGTTTTTGCATTTCTCTTAATAGTCAACAATGATGGCTATTCGTTCGCAAACCAATCAGATCCATCATGACACTCATGACAGAAACACAGATAGTCGTTTTAGCTCCCATCATCGTTCGAGTCTTCAGTATTCGAAAGCCAGGGAGGTGGTTTTAGGCCCCATGGCTTCCTCGCAGACTCCCATCCCTTCCTAATTTGTGCGAGAGCCTCCCCTCTGATTGTCTGATATCTCAATGCATCATACTTTAGATATACAATCTTCTTGTCCAATCCCCAATCTTTTAAACGTTCCTCATTCAATGGGCCCTCCTTATTCCCAATTTCTCCTACCATAGCCATTGCTGCCGCCTCCTTTATTAGCGAATCATAAAAACCGCAATTAATTCTCTCACCTCCAAGATGTAACACGCAGAGTGTATTTCCCGCATCCTCCACAGCCTTTACTATATCCAACCACGCTTCTCCATGACCCGTGCATCCCCACCCCTCCCACTCCATAGAACAAGGTACACACGAAAACATCATGAGAAAAATGTGTGTAAGCTCATGTAGCAGCGTACTAATCAACTGTGCCTTTGTAATTCTAGGTTCGTCTTCGGCGGGAGTGCCGCAGAAAATGGTGACCTTGTATATACTACCGGTATTTCCTTCACGTCGGCATTCACCAAACTTTCGAGGGTTAAACTCCGTATATGGCCGTCCATCAGCCACGACCTTAACGGCTTTGCTCTCTATCATACTTCCAAAGAAGAAGAGTTTGTCGAAGACAATGAAGTAGTGCCTCAGTATCCTGCCACAATACTCCAGGTACTCATCTTCACCATCACCAGCACCAATCCTCGCACTCCGATCATGCGAAAGATGTGTTTCGTAGTATTCGAGGCCTTCCTGTTGGATAGGCTCTCTCAAGGATATAACGCTTAGGCAATCAGTGTAGCCTTTGATGGCCCAGGCGAGATTGGCAGGACAGACGCTGTGGAATGGCAGTGGTGTGGCGGTGGGTGAGAGCCGGGTTGTGCGGTGGATTTTCCCAAATGTCTTCTTCTTAACGGCGCTGGAATTGGAAGGCTCGGGGGTCGTTTGCCAAATGTACCTATCTAAGAACATGGAGGCCAGGAGGTGGGTGGGATGAGGTTCGCGTTTCACTTCGTTTCCCCTTGAATCCTTCTTCTCTTCCATTTCGCTGGTTTACTCTCGGAACCAATAAATTTTGTAGGCGCGCCGTTTCGCTCAGTATTTCGTGATCAGCATACAATGCTTTCGTGGTCGGCGAAAAATAAATGCGGGAAGGCTTTCGATAATTTTGCTGTATGCAGTTTCAGTCATGTAAATCTGAGTAAGGCAGCTCGTGAGAGAGTGTCACAGTCGGTCAAGGGAGCGGAATTAGCATTTGCTAAGAGGTCGTCTGTTCCGAAAGTTCCAAAGCTGGAGAGAAGGGAAAGAGATTCTCTGGGATGCCGGAGGAGTTCTTTATACTCGTAAGGCGCCGTCAACGCTAGCTCTAAACTCCCGGACCTTATTCACCACAATGATGGCAACCTGTTTACCCTACCCGGAGCTGACATATAGCCAAAGCACTAGGAAGACCATTCTAAGGTGAATAGCAATTTGTCGAAGTTGACTGACCTGGGTGCGGAGATACCCGCCAAATCTGTCAAGTGTAAAGTGAATGCCACCTCGTATAATAACGAATGACGATAGCGCTAGTACACTTCAATGATGTTCGCTAACACCTCCTCTAGAGGCAGAAATAAGTATTCACTTGTAGTAGAGCGGACATTGGTCATCAGCTTGCTTGCCTACGCAAAAATTAGAATCAGCCAAAAACGAGGAAAGCTTCAATCATTTCGCGTCTTTTGCGTTCAAGGTTCTACAACTCTTCTAGATCTAGCGAAAGGAGATGGGGTGATTTTCTTTCAGTCAAGGTGCGTGGGGTTTGTGAATTTACCGAAAGGGGCTTAAGCGAAGGGGTGCAACTTCCTCCTCGCCTCAATAAATACAGGCATATCACCATGCACCGTTGTCCTTCCTAGTCCCTATCATTAATTTATCACCCTCGGCAAATGCTGTCAATTTCCGAAAGTCTATACCATAGCTTATAGCGCTCATGGTCGAGATGGGAAATTGAAACGCGATGTGGACGGGCGAAGGCAAGGAAATGGTCTAGAAATAGACGTGCATGAAGATAATTGCTAGGATGAAATAAAGTAAGTGATTCCGGAGTGTATTGATTTCGTTGTTACTCGCATTTTGCAGTGTTCCTCGGGGTGATGTCAAGATGAGGTGTACGATTGATATCTAGAGTTTCAAGACTCAGTACGATGTCAGAATGACTAACTTATGCAATCTGCGTAACGGAAAAAATACATTAAGTGTTGGCCAAAACTAGCATCGTATCGTATTGTATATATTATTGTAAGATTTTCTCTCCAAAATGGCATTTTCAACTCGCTGCTCTATTACAGTTTTTATAAGTCTCCACTACATATCTTACCACAAAAGTTGCGAAAATAAAGGCTAAGCTAAAGAAGGAATCTGCGAATTCGCTAACCACACTAAAATATTTGGCCAAAAAACAGTATTAGAGGAGAAAAATAACCAAAAGGCAAAATGAGCACTCAACCCCACCACGCCGCACACCTCTTCATCGACCACAATGTCCTTTTCACAAAAACACCATCTTGGAACCCATCCCTATATAGCCATAGCTCCACCGACCTTGCTAAGGCTCTGACCAAATTCGCTGGTCGTCTGAGCCAAGACTCTTCCACTTGGACCATCCTACAACGACAAGGGCTCGCATATTTCAATAAGAATCTCGGCTCCTTTGGCAAATACCACATATCTAAAATTTTCCCTGGCTACTATCCACATTTACAGGCGCTGAAAGATGATTTTCTGAGTGTGCTAAATAATTACGCTTCCGTTTTCGACAAGCTCTTTTTCTTCGGTTCTCTCATAGGGAACGGACGCGTTCGAATCAGACTTGACACTCGGCCCTGGGATAGCGTCCAAGAGAAATACTGGGGTAGGAAGACGGGAGTAGGGTGCACGCGGAAGATGGATGAGGGTCGGGATTGTTTTAAAATTTCCATCTTTTGTAGGCAGCTGGATTTGACAAGGGATTTTGATCTTATGGGGGTGATGAGACCGATGGTCTCTTCACTCCTACAAGAGCTTACCCACGTTTTCTTAGAGTTGAACTCGTGTGCTGCCTGCGCGGTGCTGTGGGGAGGCACCGGTTGTACGGGAAATGGAGCTGCGTTTTTGGATTCTATGACGGTGATAGAGGGGGCGGCTAATAAGTTGGAGTTGCTGCTTAATCCGAATCCTGGTGCGGGTGGGGGGTTTGGTTGTAAGATTGTGGAGAGTTTGGGGCTGGAGATTGCGGCGAGCGGGATGAGGATGGGGAAGGTCCCTACGGTCGCAGCCTATTGTATTCGGGGCATTAAATAAAACAACTCTTATTGATCGATTTATTGTCGATTTGTTGTGGCTCGTAGTAGTAGCAAACAACAAATGTACACGGAATTAGTATGTGAAATACTACGCTTTATTGATAGAGGTAGACATTATTTTAAATAAGACCAATAAACCACAATAAAAAAAGAAAGCAATAAATCCACAATTAAATCATTTAGAATGGATTAAGTAATCTAGCCCAGATCCTAGATGCCCCCCTTCTAGTTCCTAGCTCTTACTCCCCTTTTTTCCTTCTATTCCCAATAACCTCGTCGGCGCACCCTCGCCGTCGCCCTCCCACCAACTTTCCTGGTGGCATAATGCAAACAGGAGAATCGGTGAGAATTGAAGGGGATCACTTACCTGTAGAAGAGAGGGAGAGGGAGAGAAAGCACTTACCTACCGGTATGACGTAGAGAGAAGAGAGATCACTTACCTGCAGGGGTCGGATAGGGGGAAGGAAGAGAGAGAAAAGTCACTTACATATTGCATAGAAAGAGAGAGAAAGGCGGGGGGGGTTCCTACCTGGAAGCTTACCTTGGTATTATACAGAAGAAGGAAAGAAAGAAAAGAAGGAAATTCTCTAAGGTAAAATGGGAAGTGGCCACCCAGAATTTCCATCGAAGGTACCTTACAATACTAAAATGTATGGGGAGTAACATGTGAAAGCAATCGAATGCGGCCACTAACCATAAGTAGTTAACGAACCCCATTGCTTTCACATGTCACTCCCCATATAATCTACTACTATATGGTACCTTACCACCCAATAATAAATGTTGTACCTTCGAATTAGATTAGTTATTATTCTACAAATAAAATCAATTAATATCGAAATAATTGCGAGTTAAGATTATGTGGATTGATCTTTTGTAGATAAAATCAACTAAGGTTGTGTTTGGTTAACACGACTTTATCGTCACTTTATCGGCCACTTTATCGGTCAATAAAGTGAGAATATGAACTCCTGTTTGGTTACCACCACTTTATTCATTCACTTTATCGAGCCTATCTTAAAAAAAAAGAATCGATCACATCTTCTAAATTAATTAAACAAAGAGTCAATGATAGAAGAGCGCGCGACGGTGAGGTGTTGCGTGGTGCGACAGCGAGGTGTTGTGTGGTGTGGTGTAAAGTAGCGATAAAGTAGGTTTTTTCCACTTTGAAGATTTTGTATGTGCTTTATCTCTACTTCATAAATACAGTGAAAAGTTGGTATGCCGTTTGGTTAATTCCACTTTATCGTCACTTTATCGATAAAGTGGCGATAAAGTGGCTAACCAAACAGACCCTAATATTGAACGACATACAACCTTTATTTGGCGCATTCCAATGATAGTTATTGCCCTGCCACCGTAGGGGGTGGATTTGAGGAGGTGGGATGAGCGGGGGCTGGTTAGGCATATTGTGAAGGGATTTAAGAATGATTGGAGGTTGGAGCTTAGGAGGGAGAGGGAGAGGTGGGAGCAGAGGAAGATAAGCTTGGGGTATGGGGTGGAGGGGGGTTGTTGTGTTATTTTGTAGGTGTTTCAGCTGTATTGATCGAGAAGCGAACTTGTGAAATAGAGGATTCAAAGTAGAAAGCCATATAAAAATGTCGTAGAGCTTTTTTTTCGTCCTTGATGGGATCATTCCACTTTTACCTATTCCTTTGACGGATTCTTGACTCAACTCGCTTCAATCACTTCCATATTCTATCACTTCCAACCCGAAAAGAAAACAGAAAATAACACGGAGAAGTTAAATATGCTACAAAGCGACGAATGGGCAATTTAATTCCCAACTACTTCTATAAGCTGATGCCCCTTTTCATGACGGTGCTTTTGCGCCCGTTTTAAGCGAGGACAGGTTTACCTGAGCCGACTTCGGCTCTCTCCAATCATACTCCGGCTTACAACTGTCTCTTTCGGTAACCCCTTTTCGTGCAGTATTTCAGCCACAGTATGCACTCTGTATGCAATATATGCATGCATGTACTAGGATCACAATCCTTCGAAGCCTCACTTTTATTCTGGCCTCACTTACATCTCACCCCGCATTCTTCTTGAATACGCCTACCAATATTTTCCACTGTCTCTATTCACTTCGAAGTGTTACTGAGTGTTAGGATCTGGTATTTTCTACTCGCAATATCTACATTTCGAATTCCTTTTTCCTTGGCATTTGATAATAGTCTTTTCTCTCCATACAAGGCAACATAATGAGCTTCGGCTACTCCCTCGGCGACGGAATACTCCTGGCTCAACTAGCCTGGAAAACCTTCCAAAACACACGCAAATCATGCGGAGAACACGCCGAACTCACCAGAGAACTCTCCTCGCTCCACAGCGTCCTCCACCGCCTCCAAACCGAGCTCGCAAACCCCGAATCGCTCCTCAACCGCACCGAAGACAGTCGGAAGCGCGAACTCGGAGTTCTTGGCGGTGGATGCATGCAAGTCCTTCAAGAGATTGAAGCAATTGTTTCCAAGTACGATGTTCTAGCTGACGACAAGAAAGGCGGCGCGGCGCAGATATGGATGAAAGTCAAGTTTGGCAATAGCGACGTGAAAGGGTTGGCGGATTTGAGGTTGAAGTTGTCGGTTCATACTACGGCTATCATGATGAACATCAACCTGTGTTCGCTTGGTTCGCAAGGTAGAGTCGAGAAGAAACTCGTTGGGGTAGGTGGAGATCTTGAGGGTATCAAGGAGAGATTGGAATGGATAGCGGCTAATGTGACGGCAAAGAGTCGAGAGGGGACGGCGTGGACGAGCCATACTAATGATGATAAGACGTTTTGGAGGGAGTTGAGACGGGGGCTTGTGGGGGAGGGGTATCGGAGTGAAGTGATTAAGAGGCATAAACGTTTGTTGACGGATTATGTGAAGGAGTTGGGGAGTCGTGGGGTTTTTGATCAGTTGGAAGAGATGCAAGTGGAGGGTGCTGCTGTAATGGAAGGGAATATCGGGGGCAGTGGGAATTTTGCAAATTCGAATAGTGATGAATCAACGCCAGAAACGAGTGGAAATGCTAGCACCGAACCTACAATAGCCACTTCCTACCTTCAATCAAGCACCTCTCCACCCATAACTCAACCCGGAGACCCGGTTGGCGACTTGAACGGCCAATGCATTATAACACCCAGAGCCGAAGATCCTATATCAACCGACTATGAATTCCCATCCGATTGGTCGGGCTGGGGCTACGATTCACCAACCCGACGTGCGGTGCGATGTCGTCTCACCAGTCTAGGTAAGTGACCATCACTGGATGTATACATGGTTTAACTGACATCCTCTTACTGGTAGACTGCTACGAGTATGAATACAGCGTTGCCCATGATCTCGTAAACCGGGCCTATATCGCTCATATGAGCCAACATATTCGATACTTCCATCGTGAAGACGTGGGCACATCCCTAGGACCCATGAATATTGATAAACCTTACAGTGTTCACAACTAGGATCAGAAGTTGGAACTAGCCTCAGCGAAGATTTGATGAGTTACACTAATCATCGATGGGCCTAGGTTTACATCGCGTTAGTAGATGCAGAACTATGTTACATACCGTTAGCGTACACAATATTACAAAGCTAGAATACCGATTGAGAACTGCTAGCTTATAAGGGGAATGTAAAGACGTATCAACTACCGTATCAATTGGTCTAGAGCGCCACCCCCTCCCTTTTTTTATGTCATTGTGCCAGACCATTAAAGAGAATTGAGATTAACGGGAGAGGTACATCCGTGAACGAACCCTCTCCTGTTTTCGGGGCCTCTGTCATTTTAACCTCTATTCTCTCAAATATCCTAGGAAAATGAGGTCAAAACCGGGAGAGGGGGGCGCTCTAAACCAATTAATATGGTAGTCACCAGAAAGGGGCAACGTACTTAGGTATTCAACGCAAACCTGTTATTCAATTCATCGAACGAGGGGTTCAGGGAGGGTAACTTTCCCTTGCCCATGTTGCCATTCACACTCTCGTGGCTCAACTTCCACCAGGAATATGCGTTTTTCCACCCCAAGAACTACAGTCCACACTTTCCTCGGAGACAAAAAGAGCCTAGAATCCCTGCCTTGATTCATTTCCTCATAATATTTCCAACCCAGATCAATTCCCAAAAAGAAACGACAAAAGATGAAGGGCAATGAAACCCAACACACCCACCTCGTCATCAACCGCAACACCCTCCAACATAGGAACCATCCATGGGACCCTTCACTCAAGAGCTACTCCCCAACCGAACTTGCCTCGACACTGGTCTATTTCTCCCATCTTCCGCGTCATGACTACTTCACTCGTCTCCAACATGAAGGTCTCGAACACTTAGCAGCCCAACAAAATCACTTTTACAACAACGATGCGCGCCAAGAGATGGATGCAGAGAGCTTGGAATCATATTATGACAATATCCTCCAGTGTTACACCAGAGCATTCGACAAGTTATTTTTCTTCGGCACCCTAGCGAGCGTGGCAAAACCAAGGCATTAAATGCTTGGGGATTGGATCGTGAAATAGTGGTGAGCACGGTCTCAGAGTACCAGAGAAATTGGCCGGAGAAGCTTGAGGACGAAAAGAGGAGATGGGAGAAGAGGGAGCACAAGTTGAGAGCCCAAGTCTCGAAGAAGCACGGGAGTTTAGGCGGCTGTGTTGTGCTTTAGATGCCATGAGCGATGAGGTGGTTTCGATTTACGAAAATTAATAGTATTGAAAAAAAGAAGCAAACTAGCAAAGAGAAAACAATGCATCCAACTTTGTGGCAGGAACATATCGTGAAGAGGCTCCTATTTCAAAACTATTCCGTCGTAGACCAGGTAACAAAGCAGCATCTGTCTAGCCTCTTACATTCCAGGCCGAACGAAACCTAGCATCCAAGAAGCTATATATTTACTGTAAAGAAGAAGCGACAGAAGCAAGTAAGAATACATTCGAATGAGACAGCTGGCTATAGCGGGTGCTCACTTGAGCGGCCCAACCGAAAAGGAGTGTAACAGACCACATGCAAGCCAGACAAGAGGCCCCGTAGAGCCTTGATCGAAGAGGGTAGGCTGAACTTGCCCACCTACCACGCTTGAAATGCAGAGTTAGCCACTACCATCGCCCCGTGTATACATTTTTGATACAGTCCTATTATACACCGAACCCCTTTCATCATACAACAATCTTCTCATCCTTGGCCGGCGCCGGCTTCTCGTCCATAAAAAGGTGCTCCTCGGCCTGACCCTCCTCCAATAACAGCTCTTCCTCCCCACCAATATCAACCTCCTCATCTGAAGCCAATTCCTCATCAATCTCCCTAATAGTCTCCAACCTAACCTCCTCATCAACCACGGGCTCCTCTATCTTCGGTGCCAACCCCATCGCCTCCCTCTCCCTCCTAAACCTCTCTTTCACCTTCTCCGTCTGCATAATGCGCCACCTCAACTTCCACCCCCCCATCCCCAACTCCTTAATCCGCCTCGCCTTATTGCCTAGTAAATACTCGTCCAGCCCACCACACTTATCCACCGTCCTCAGCACCCTCGTCGTAATCCTCAACCTAATATTCATGCCAAGACTCTCGCTGTACAGCCGTTTGAAATGCACATTGGGACGCCAATGCCGACGTGTCTTGATCTCATTCTTTTTCGAAACGATGTTACCGAAGCGGATTTTCTGCAGGCCGTACAGACCGAAATTAGACTGTTTGTAGATTTGCGAGGGTCCGTAGGGATAGGGGGGGACGGCTGCGTGTTCGAATGCGAGACGCTGTTTTGTGGATTTTGCGAGGAGGGCAGATGTGCTAGTGAATGTGCGGATGTGCGAGAGGGAGGGATGCAGTGGTGCTCGGAGAGGCATGATTATCGAGTTCATTTTGGCGGCGAGCGCCAATTGAATGGGGGCGGAGGGTCAATTGGTTGTGACCAAGATGGATTTTGGAGCTGGAGGAAAATATCGGTAGATTTTAGGAAGCAGTAAAGACCGTCGGTGGTTTTGTGATGTTGTTGGACTTTTGCTCGTCGAAATTGAAGCTTCATCTGGAGCTTCGCGGTTTAACTTTTAGCGTCATCTGATATTGCGGCCTGAGGCTGACAGCTCACCACCAAAGCAATCACTTCATCTTTGCTATTGGTTACGACATGCCGAAAAGCTCTATTTATTCAATTCGCAATTCCTACTTCGTAAAATCATCATTCTATTTGCGTCCAATTCTGAATCTCTTAAGAAACTTTAAGTATCAAACTACCGTACCTCTGCCGTGGGCTATTTTTTGGCGTACAAAGTATGAACCAAAAAATTCCAACAAACAGCAGTCACAGAAACTGATCGCAGAGGTCGGCTGCTTCATTGCCTATTTTCAACTGAATCAAAATATCGCTTTGACGGAACCTTGCAAAAGAAAGATAAAAACCCCCAAAAAATCATAGGTTGAATCAGCAAAACTCAACCCAGCCGAAGCTGGGTTTAGAAACACTCAGCTAGTGAGCGTTTTGAAGAGTACTGATTAGTTTATCCACGGTCTTGAAATGGCCGTTCACCATTGCCATTGGCGGAGAGCAATTACGAAAATCAAACTTATATAGCAGTCGGATAGATGTGGGGCATATGTCGGGTATCGGGACCCGGGCTCGAGCCGGGCCGCGACACCAGCTTCACAGCCCAGAGATCGATCATTTTCAATTCGGCTTATCGGAAGCTCGGTCACAAGTCAGTTTAACTATTTGATGGCTGGCAATTGAGTTACAGCGACTTTTAAGAGGTGTTGCGGGACCTTTGCTACCATGCAAATGGGGGTCTCGATTTTGAGATGAGCCTGAATTTCTCACCCGTGAAGGTGTATCGAAGTCAAAGGAACTATATTACGGCGACATTTCTCAACTCCTTCGCTCCAAAACCTGGCCAAGTGGGGAAACCTTCTACCAATTGCACAATCAAGCTCGAAATTTACGAGAAGAGAGCCCTCAATCCCCATTGCACGAATTCTCGTCCGCAATTCCTCTCTTAGAGAAGTGCTTGTGGGCCTCGCTCGAAGATCAGCGCTCTGTGTTCGATCTTGTGTTTATTGCGCCGTCAATGAATATAAATATAAACAAGTTTAGACGCCTGCTTCGAACGCCGGGTATCATCAAACTGCAATCCCCAAATATGTATCATGTTGTCAAATTTGTTCCCTATGGCATTTCATACGAAGTATGCTCGACCGGTAGCTCCGAGAAATCAGAGTCCACGTGCTGAGGCGTTGAATGTGTCGGTGTTGATTTGGTCGGGACTGGAGGGGGGTCGTGGAGTTTAGACGAGCCAGGTAGTTCTCTAATTTGGACCTGACCACCATCAGCCTCCACAATTCCAGGAATAATAGGAGGGGCTGTAGTCCTACTGAAATCCGTGCCATCTGTGGGAACAATCAGGACCCTAAATTTCTTCGCTCCCTTCGTTTTCTTCTCGTAAGTGGGCAGTTCGAGCCATGCTTGGAAACCACGTGGCGCGAACGTATTTTGGTTGTATTTCCTCAAAATATTTCGGAGCGGTCCTTCACCGACCAGTCTTTCTTGCACTTTACTCTCGACTGCTTTTCGGTGCACTTTCTTGCCAGCCCAATATCCAACTGCTGGAGCAAATACGAGAGTGAAGGGGGAGCTGAGAGTTCCTGATGTGATTCCCGTCGTCCATGCAGACCAGTCCTCCGCTGGCGTAAGCTTTGAAGCTTGTACAAGCTCGCTACTAAATTGAAACCACTCCTCGTTCGATATCTTCAGTCCGTGCAATCGTTCGTCATAGGGAAAGCCCGAGGATAATCGTTCCGTTTTTGTTAGGATGAAGAATTTCTCCCAGGTTGGCTTTTGAATAACTGGTGTTTGAACGGGTGATATTTGAGCAGGCGGTGTGTGTATAGGTGCTACGTAGGATGGGTATGAAGGAGGTAATATGTCTCTGGGGGAATTCGGATAATTCGCAAAACTAGAAACTCTGTATCGCCTATTAGCTGCATCACCCCGAGCATTAAAGGTCTGTTAGTACGTACGATTGGCTACTCGCCAGGGTATAATTTCCTCCATCAACAGGAACCTGTGAAGCATCGTATGTGCTGTCTCGGTTCGCCTGTGCATTTAAAGCATCTTGCTGCTGCTGGTAAAGGTACTTTGGGCCGTGAGGGGTATCACCAGATGAGCTGCCCTGATTTATCTGTGCATCGTCGAAACTGTGCTGTGGCCGGTACAGGTATTTTGGACCATGTGAAGTATCAACAGGAGAGGTGGAAGCCATCATTCTTGCCGCAATTGGAAGGAAACTGATAAAAGAAGTCGTGGATTTTGTTCTGCGTTTGCAATTGAATTGTCTGCAATACGAGCTGCGAGCAGCAGTCCAGATTTGTAAGGAGCATTTGGGGCATTTGGGACATTTACGTAAATAAGTATCCACGGCTTGCTTACCTTGAGCTTACCTGCCTCGAGCCTGCCTACCGCAATGGCGGAAGCATTGAAGCAGGCGCGAAGGCGGTGTTGGAGTCGATCCAGTGGAGCTTGTTGGCTGATTGCCCGGTTAAAGCTCGGACGCGGAAAATGGGTCCGTCGCACGAACTCTCTGGAACTCTCTGCTTGCCCATTTTGAACTCAACCCCTTTCCAAACCAGCTAAAGTATCCACGTTGTCAACCGAAGCCATGCAATCAAAAGCCTTCGTTGAATCGATGTCTTATTATTCTTATATATTTTTTCAATTAGATCCTCATTGCGTTTCCCTTTTCTTACGGCCCCCAAATTGCTAGTCCCCCAACCGCGTGCTTCGTACCGCCGCGGCGTATCCTCTATCCGCTCTCTGATCAATCCTTCATCCGTTGCGCCTGTAACCTCTGCACTTAAGAGAGCAAGCTCAACGAGGCTGAGCACCGTCGCAATTGGTGTCTTTTCAATGTTCCACTCACTGTATACACTCCGCCTATCGTCTCCAAAAGAGTCAAATTGCCATGGATACTCGAATGCAAAGCCCAAAAACGACCAACTCGAACAACAGAGCACCAGCACGACCATCTACAATTATCTTTATACCATGCTGCATCGGCCCAGCTGCCAACAGTCCATATCACCCTGATGAAGCAAGCTTGACGGATTTTATCTGCTCTGGCGCAATTCAATGGTGTACTGTGAACAAGCTCGTGTTTTTGCACCTTCTACTAAGCGAGCAGAGTTCTAACCGCGACTCCTATATATTGGTGAGAGTATCAGTCCAAATTGCAACCTTGATTATGTCAAGATTCTAACCGTTCATGCATAGCGACAATGATAGAATTAAATTATCCGCTGTCATCAATTGATACAAATTTTGCCCTGATTCTATCAACTCCGAAGTCAATCTCGGTTCTTGAACTCGACCTTATCATTCCGACCATTCTGATATTGCATTTGTGATCGTTTAGCAACCCTTCGAAATAACGATAATAGGCTGGTCCTGAAAACCGAAGTTACAGAATCCATCCAAGCCAAGTGGTCTGAGATATTCTTTTCCCATCCGAAGAGGGCAACATGCCGCCCATTCAAAAGCCTCGTATTCTAGACCTGCCTTCGACTTTGTATTGCTGCTTCCGCCTTCTCTCTATGCATGCGCTTCGCGAATTTGGTCAACTTGCGATCTCCACGACGCCTTCCGGCATGGATTTTCACCTTGTCGGTGGAATTTGATGGCTTCTCCAGCTTTATCGTGCCATCTGCCTTGAAGTCGGCTGTATTGCTCCCAGCCTCATACTGGGCAATATCCTCGTCGGCCCAAGTTGTGCTTGACAAATCCTGGGATAAAATAGCTGCTATTCTTTTGAGAGAGCGGTTTTAGCAAGTGCTGTAAGAAAATTATGAAGCAGGCATGCACCTACGTCTCGGGGGAAATTTTCTTCTCGTTTATTTGTTCGAGAGTCAACGCCATGTCTTGTTTGATACGCAAGTATTCTGATCCGTTCTCAGTCGGCAGAAGTACAGAACGCTAGTCAGAGCCCGGTCAGTCAAGCCATGGAAGCATGGGCAATGTTTTTCCTCAGTCTGCTTACCTTTCCTGAATCTCAATGCCTACTTGGTAGAGAAGCCTGCAAAGAAGGAGAAAATCGTCTCTCACATATAGTGTAACGACTTTCTATCGTCCCAGCCCGGCTACAGAGTTGCAGTTGAGGCCCAACATGGATCGCACGAATTTCCATTGGCATCGATTCCCACGAGAAGAGTCCAAGCCGACTTAGGGATCAGGTGCTTTTGTTCTGCTGTATGCATATCTGTGCAGATTATTCACCGATAGTCGTGCATTGATAATTCTACAACGGTTGAATTGGGGTTACACTACAAGTGTGCGAATGGCTTTTTGTAAAGACTCCCTATACGGCAAACTGCTAGATAATCATGTGTCTGTTGGCACCAGAAGAAGGCCACCGTCCGGAATAGCTAGGGGGCCCTGGAAGTAAGCATGCAGTAAGCCTCATTCTCAGAGAGCCGATCGCTTTCCAACCGCAGTGCTGCCTTCTTCAATGCGACTTATTGTGGTTTATTCGTACTTTGGAACGGGCCGTTCCTCTGTGCAACAATTTTCAGCGGTACTGCATTAGAGCGTTGACCTTGCAACTGGTCACACGGCATATTAATAACTGTTATTATACACCTCGGTCACATTCCTTAACAATTGGGCCGGAATTTCTTTCCCAATCGAATGATACGAGCTTGTTTCGTCGTACACTGCGATGTTGTGTACTCTTCGCAGGGGCGTGGTTCAACTCGATCGTTGTGTTAAGGTTTACGTTACTCTACTTATGTTGCAGTGCTACAATAATAATTTTGCGACACGGATGACTAACCATGGGCATTTCCCATCCATCTTTCCGAATTTTGCGAAGAATTCCATCTTGAACTGTGTTAGACAAAGCGCGTTCTGCATGAGGCTCTTTTCCCCAGTACCTGCAACCACCACGTCGTCTTGCATGAACTCTGAGCCCAACGGCTCAGGGGGGGTCTGTCAGGCGCATTGCGGGGATGCTTCGCTTTTGCTCTGCGCCGTCGCTATCAGATGCGATCACAATGCGATTGGCCAAATGGTCTGCTCCGCTTTCGCACATAGCGTATGGAGGACCCTTTTCACTGCTTCTATTGTCGAGTGCTTGTCATCAATCATGTTGAAACCTTGTCGGAAAGCGCCCGAGTTGACTACATAATCTTCGATCGATCCGAAACCTTGCATTTATCGAACTCCCCCTCTTTCGACGCCTTTCTACTCGCATGCAAAGCGCTCCCCCGCAGTCGTTTACTTACCTAGCGTATTGGACTGTTTTCCTCATCACATGTATCTGCATCATCTCTTAAGTAACACAGTACTTTGTAGTTAGATTTTCTCTGCCTGTTGTTGAATCTCGATGGGAACCTGGGCGCGGCAGTCATCGGGAAATGTTGTTGCTTCATAACTATGGGAGCGTGTTTGTGGACGTGGCCGTATTACTTCTGAAGCTGCAATTATGTGCAAGTGCACTCTACAACCAATAGGACCATATCCGTAAAGAATTTTCGACGGTTCTGGTTATCGCTTCAGATGGCTCCTTTCATGGTCGCGCTGCGCAAAAATTCTCATACTAGCATAACCACATGATTAGGCTAGAGATAGAGATTTCGCAGCTGAGCCAGAGTCCTTGCGTAATGGCGGTGACTGGATCTTCATATTTATTCCAAAGAATCGCCTTGGAACGCGTGGCCTTCATTGGGTATAGCATATTACGCGAGCAGTATAGCAGATGTATCTGCACGAGCCGAGTAGGTTAACACATGGCGAAGTTTTCTTCGCCCTTCAATCTGATCACTCTATTCCCATTTCTACCCTCCTATCTACCGTCAATCATGCGGAGCAGTTTCTCCCTCCTCATTAGCATATTCGACTTTATATTGCGTACCCAAGCATTTTCGCTGCTTCCGCGAACACAGATCAGCGATGAGGCCGCCAGGATCCAATTTCTATTTTCACTTCTCTCCTACAAGTTTCGGTGAAGCTCAATCTCAAGCAGTATTGGAATGGGTCTCTCTTGCCAATAAATTCTGCGTACTTGTGGTCTATCTCGGCAGAAAAATAATCAGAGCATCGAGCCTCACGCATGAATCACCTGCTTCCCGCAGAAAGCCGTTACCAACTATACCCGCTTACCAACGCAGAATACTGCTGGATTCTTTGAAAATGACACCTTGAGAACCCCCACGTGCGGTGTTCCTGGAGATACTGGTTCGACCCGAGTGGTTCAAGCAAACTGACTTCGGCAGTCCTGGACGCTGCTTTGGTTGAATTGGCCAGGTAACATATTCTGATAGCAGCGTAGTAGTCGATGAATGTGTATCTTCCGTGATCATGCGCCAGTCTCGTTTACCCATATTTGCATTCGGGAATTGGGAATTGGCATTGCCGGTAGGTTCGACTTTTTCCGCGGATCGCTCGGTTTGGGGCTGCCCAGTACAGCCAGCGGTTTTACATCAACTTTTTTTCTAGCAAAGTCCAGTCTATACGACTAATACCTTTTGGGTACTCACCAATAATATCTACAATTTTGCCGCCCTAGATGGTCTCTTGTCGATAGTCGGCTTTCTCATCATCTCCTTCCACTCATCGCTAACAACAATCATCTCTCCATCCTTACTCTTCCTGCTCCTCCTCTTCCCAATTTTTTCTTCCCATCTCCAAACCTCTAGTCTTTTTTCAATCCAATCTGCCGAAGTCTCAGCACACTCCCTCACTTTTTCGACACCTACGTTGTGAGAAGCGCCCGGGATTTGCACCATTTTTACGTTCCCAGCCTTTGCACCTCCACCTCCTCCTAAACCCACACCTGTAAGTTCCATCTTAGGATTCATGAGTTCAGGGATTGCTAATGGTGAGGAACCACCAAGAACATAGAGGATACTTGGTCTAACATGGGGAAGATTTCGGTAAGCGATGACAGCTCCAGGGCACTGGGAGAGCAAATTCCCGTCTATATCAGGATATAAAATCCTCGATTCCTTGTCCGTTATATCGACTGTATGAAAAATAGGACGAATGTAAGACCAAGCTTCCTGGTGTTTGGTGGTTGTAAGTGTCACAGGTCCCTTTCTACTCTTTCCTTTCCCTTGCTCTCCACTTGCTGTCGGATAAACAGCCGTATGAACGTTTCGAAACCCGAACTCTACAAACTTCTCCAGTACTCTCGGGTCCATATGACTGTACATTCTATTTCGAAATAGCCAGGTTTTCGCATCTTGTCTAGAAGGCCAGAGATCCATGCGGAAGGTGGTTGCCATGGCTACATTGAGACCTGGAGGGGCGTTGTCTTGGATTATGGGCTCGAGAAGGATGAGGGATGTAAAGAGGCGGGGGTGGATTATGGCGAGGTTTACACTGTCGTCGTTAAGTTGCCGTACGAAAAAGAGAGGAGCGATGGGACAAGATCTACAGCAGTGCGCCTCCCATGCTAGAGCCAATTCCCATTATTGGTCTTTTCATGTCTTTCCTGGAGTGGTTCACCATTGATAAGATATCACGGGAGTAGTCGGACCATCCCGCTGAGGTATCATCATTATTTTTTTGTTCTCGTTCGAATAAGACGACACCTTCCGACGCAGAATATATAGGTTTGGGGAAATAAATCTACTCACGATCGTCACCTACAACCCTTTTATTCAACACCCCGCTTTCCCCCTGATTAACCATATCCGCTATCCAGATGTTCCGAATTGTCACCTCCCTCTTCTTGCAGGCGTTGGTATAAATCATCCCATAACGGCTCGTAGAGTTCCTGCCACAAACATATCAAGCTAGGTCCTTAACAACTCTCCAAATTTTCCCTCTCGATCTCGGAAAGTCTCGGCGCACGAAAATACAGGTCACTTGATAACAAAAACTTACCTTTACAAGTCCATTAGGATTAACCCCTATAACCGTCACAGCAGTTCCCTTATCGTTGTTGCAATCGACCGAAGAGAGATGCGTATACTGCTTGACGGCAAGTTGCAAGACTTCTTCTTGGTCGCAACGGGTACCGTGGGGGTATTCTCGAATATGACTAGCTGGGATGACGTGCGACGTAACTTTGAAAATGGAAGCCGGCATGTTTTTTTGGAGTGCACCTGGGCGGATCTAATTGTTTTCGGGGGAATGGAGATTTAAGGATGGAACGATGGAAATTATTCTGCTAGTAAGGGTCCGCAGCCAGCGAGTTACTTCAAAGAACAGGGCACGCAATTCCGCTAGATCAATGAGAATCGAGATTCGTCGGCAGTTCTAGCCGCTAAACCAAACTACACAGACGACGTGGATCCAGTGAAAGTGCCGAGCATTTTCTAATTGATTCCGAAAGAGTATATCCTCTTTTTTGGTACAAGTTTATGAGGTTATCTGCAAGTCCAAGAGGTCCCGCGAGGCGCATATTCACGTGACAACCCCCCTTTTAAGAAGCACATGGCAGAACCAACTGTAAAATGGTGAGCGCTTAATAATACTTGTTTCCTGAATTCGATTCAAGAACCTAATATCATACCCACAAAATTAACAGACGATTTCCATGTCGATTCTGTCAGTTTAAGGTTATTGGCCCCATAATTTAATTAATGAAAATATGTCTTTATTATTCCTATAAAAAGAGAATTTCAACTAGAAACTACTATAGAAATATTGAGTACTAATTAAGCATCTTATAAGCTTTATATTATATTATCGTATTATATAATAATTAAATACTATAATATTCCCATTTAACACCGATATTTTTTAAAGAAATAAAATATTAAATTTATATTAATAAAAACCTTATATAATTTATATAGAAAGGAAAAGGTTATAAATAATAAGAAAAAGAAACTCTTATAGTTTTCTTAAAAGAAGTTCTTATTTAATCTTAGTTAATAATGAGATGAATAAAAGAGGGTTTTTATTAACGGTTATTGAAAAGGGTTATTCCGAAATCTAGGCTTCTAATAGTTAATCCCTCTTATAAAAGCTTTTATAGATTCTTTAAATATAAATTCTAATAATTTCTTCAAATCTTTCGAAAACGGATTAAAGTAATAGTTTTATTTTATTATTAATAATCTATTCTTATATAAATATATAAATTATATTGATTTCTTTTAATAATATCTTCTTTTAAACGAAATAAATTTAAATATTAAAATATTTAATATAAATATAGAATTAAGAGTTTTTTAATAATATAATTATTCTTTAATTATTATTTCGAATAATAATTAAATCTATTAGGAATTTTAAATTTAATTCTTCTATTAATTAACGTAATTAAATAATCTTTTTTATAATTTAAATTTAATTAATATATTCAATTTTATAAATCGATAATATAATAATAGCTTATCTTTTATTTAATTAATTAATATTATTATTTTTAAATAAGAAAATATATCTAAAAATTAAATATTAAATATTAAAATTATTCCTTTAATTAGTATTAATATATCTTATTAATTAATCGATTAATCTAAAATAATATAATTTATAATTAATAATTCCTTTAAAATATTAATAAATATATTTAATTATTCGAATATAAGGTTTAATTAGATTAAAAGAATAATAATTAATAATAGATATAATATATATAATATTAGATCGAATATAAAATATAATAAATATAAGAAATCTAATTATAATTTAATATTAATTAATCTTAATCTTTATAACCTAATATTTAATATTAATTATAATAAAAGAAGAAACAATTATTGTTAAAATAATAATAGTTTTATGTTGTTGGCATATTTGGGGTGAATACGGTCTGGGCTGCGGGGCTACGGCTATAGCAGTGCACGGACCACCTCTTGAGGCACAAAGCCTCCTGCCCACTTCCAATACAACGCTTTTACCTATGCTTATTGCTCCCTCATAGTGATCAATATTTTATAATTAAATAATCTTAAAATATTAAAAACTCTTTTAATATATCCTTTTTAATTAAATTTAAATTATCTCTTTTTTTAGTTTTAAATAATTTTTATTCTAAAATAATAAGAATTAAATTTTAGATTTATTATTTTGAAATATTAATATAAAAAATCTTTTAGAAATTAAATATTTTCTATTAAAAGTTTAATAAATTAAAGATTATTAATGTATATTATAATATAAATTCCTTTTCTATTTAAAAAAAGATATAAATCTAAAATAAAAGATTAAAAATTAAAAAATATTAAAAATTTAAAAAGAATATTATATTATAAATATAATAATTATTTTAAATTATATAATACTTTTTTTAATTTATAAACTTTATATAAATAATCTTTTATATCGATTCTTCTTTTAATAAAATTAAACGATTATTTAACGAAAATATTTTTATTGATTTCGTTATAAAGAAAAACGGTTTTAATATCTATTTATTTAATTTCTTAATTATTAATAATTATAAATATAAAAAGAATTTTATAATTTATTGTCATGTGGTCGTCGGACCCTTAGACCACTGACAGGCAGTGCAGCCGCCAGCGCCGTGCACGTGCCACCCTGAGAGGCTATATAGCCTCTCC
>QYAP01000500.1:0-30445 GCA_003988905.1 Hymenotorrendiella dingleyae
ATTCTTATTTCGAGTTTTGATGGGGTTGCAGGGGTGGTCCACCAGTGGTCTTGGCGTGCATGAATGCTTCAATCCGATTTCTAGGAGTCGATACTATTTTACTATTTATTTAATTAAATTAAATTATAAATGATTAATTCTTTAATTTCTGGAAAGATTAAGTTCTGGTTAACTTCTAAATCCATTTTTGTAATATTCTATTTATATTTGGTGGAGATATAATAGATTTATTACAGCGATCATAAAACGTGTGTGTGCACTTAGTGTGCACGCCCAAATCGAAAAATTGAACCAGTCGCGCTTATCACAATAGCGAATGGCGCGCATATATCCTGGTTACCTGCTGCATTGGGGAAAATGGCGAATGTCGGTTACAAATTGACGTGGTTGAGAACTACTTCAACACAACTGGTGCCTAATATCACGATTTTATTCACGCTTTACATCCAGTCCGATAAATTTCAATTCACCATAAAACGAGTGTCATAATTATGATGATACCGTACAGTATCCGGCCGCCGTGCGATTCACTGGTAAATTGACATCATCTAGAGGAAAAAGTAGCACTGAACACTTGAGTTCAAAACAAATATTACCGGAGGGACGATTATATATAATCAAACCGGACCCGGTTATGAGTTCTCAGCGATTACGGAGCTCACAATCACTCGCCAGTTTCCCGTGCTGCTTACTTGCATCAACGCTTATATAACCCCGGCCATAAATTGTAAGCTTGCATAGCACGTCTAATGCTCTCCTTCCACTCTGTAAGCTCAATTCCAACTACAAGCTAAAATTCAAGTGGCTTCTTTATCCAATGATAAAAGGGTGCCATTCTTCAAATACATCTCCGAATCTCGGGTCATTCGCTATGTACCGCTAAGAGAAAAACACATTTTTCCATGTTCTTCGGGCATATTGTTATTTTGCGAAACTCCTGCTATATTGAACGTTGCACCTCCTTGACCAAAACCTTCCCTATACTGCATTAATTGGCTTAGAGCATCCTCCATTTCGTTTTTATGCTCATTGTGCCAAGCCTTCATATTTAATTGAGGTCAAAATGGGAGAGAATCTCGTGTAGACGAACCCTCTCCCGTTTGCAGTAGGGATTTTTTTATGTCAAATGTCAAAAATGTCGCAGCAATTAATTTTGGTTGACATATAATGAATTTATTATATGAGGCTATTCCGAGTTTTATAGGGTAATTCTCCTCTGTCGCGTCCATATGCTGCTGAATCCGTAGAAGTTGCGTTTTTCTTCAGCTTTAATATATTCTTGTTTGACCATGCTATCGCCCTAACCTTACGTAATGCGCGCGCATCGAGTGCCTTAAACGTGTTGGGAAGCATTGTGGTAGGTATGGTTGTTGTTTTTGGTGTTTAAAAATCAAGACTCAAGAGGTGCGGCCGGAATATTCTAAATTTGAAGGCGCTAGCCGTTTTGGGAAGCGAAGTGATCACGTGCATAATAAATGTCATTATGCGTCAAGTCAAGTGAATATGAAGTGTCAAATGTCAAATGTCAAGGATTTAATTTATTCAGGTGAATAAAAAATCCCTAGTTTGCAGGAACTCTCCCATTCTGACTCTCATTATGCTAGGCCGTAATAGAAAATCAATATGAATAACTGGAGAGGGGGGGGGGGTGCTATCAATAAATCATTGCTGTAAACTGGAGAAAAAAAAGGGCTGCGTGTGGTTGAGCTTCAGTAGCGTATTCCAGGTGGATCAAAATGCCAAGGTGACTTTTGAAAGAATGTGGCATTCTATATTTTGGGCATTCTTTCCATTAACTCTAATTCAATATTTATGCCCCTTTCTTTCATCTTAAACCTTGGCAAAGTACCTGTACTGGCGTAGTACGGTGACTTGTTAAGGTTTGAGATGGATTTTTGGACCCATATAAAAGAATAGAAAGAATCCACTTTAAAAGAATGATCCACATTCGAGATATTTGAAAGAATTAAATATTATCTTTGCCCCATTTTTGCCCCATTTAATAAGCTTCGATATATAAGAATAGACTTTAAATTAGGCTTTCTTAGAAAGAAATAAGAAATAAAGCTTAATTTAACCCCAAAAGGTTTATATCTTCAAAACTCCTCTCAAAAATACGCTCCTGAACTACGTGAAAGTGGATACCCTGCTAAGAGTGGAAAGAATGCCACATTCTTTCAAAAGTGACCTTGGCAGAGGTATCCACCTGGAATACGCTAGTGAGGTCATAATTACAACACTTCGATGGAGGGGGCTTGTCCTGGGCATGGGTTATCAAAACTTTTCAGAGTAATATCCCTGCGGTGGGGTTTTACAGCGAGTGAAAAAGAAGCACTTGAAGTGGTAATGTGCATTATATTTCTCTACATCAATTGTTCAGTGCAGCAAAGTATGGCACTTCCTTATTATTGTTGCTTGGGTATGAAAAGCCACAGATCGTTTCAAGTTACTTGCGGACCGGAATTACTTACATTCGTGAGGAAATGGCGGGAAAGAAACAAAGACCCACGAAGTGCAAATTGCAACACTAACGGTTGCATAGATCACTCGATGCCCAGAGAATTAATTGTTACTCTGCGAAAAAAAGAGAAAGGGTTTGGGCAAGTATTAAATCCATTAGCGGATGTCAGATGGATCAAATGGCCAAGTCTTGCCAAGGTGAATTTGGAAAGAATACCAAAAGATTATAGTATCCTAGATTCTTTACAAAACTCTATCAGACCAAAATTCCGATCTAAACTTTATAATTGTAATCTTCTATTCGGGCTATTTTCCAATTCTAAGGTTTGGAATTTGGAAAGAATCGATTTTGAAAGAAAAGTGGAGAAAATAGAGACCGGAAAGAATTCAATTAGGAATAGCTTTATTTTTAAGCTTTTTTGAGCGTTCCGATACCGATTCCGAGGCTTAAAAGTCTAAATTTAACTTTGGTATTATAAATAAATTCACCTTGGTAGAGGTATCCATCTGACATCCGCTATTGCATCAGCAAAAGATTCGTACACGTAAACTCTAAATTTCCACCATACAGCTACTCTACGTGAACGGAAAGTGTATGATATGTGACGAAACGTATACGTTATGTGACGAAGCGTACACATTTGTATACGCCTTTACGTCTTTACATCTTTATACCTAAAAAAAGCATAAAAAGATACGCTAAGATTTCGCGATATAAATACTAAGAGTATAAGTGGGCTATGTGGGCTATGTGGGCCAGGCTAAGAGAGTCGTATAGTTATATATAACCTGTAGCGAGGCCTTCGGATCCTCTTCTATTTTACGATACTATTACGAATTAATATATAAATTAAATATTCGAGCGATTTAGCTAAAGTTTGGTTTGGTGGAGCAGATACGTGGATTAATGGGTGATCGTGCGTACGTATAACGACGAGAAGGAGGAGGAGGAGAAGGAGGAGCAGATAAGGTAGTAGGGTAGCAGGGTAGAGGTAAGTTTAAGCTATATATTTATACTTTTATTTATGCTTTATGTGAAGACGTAAAAACGTGAAGGCGTGTACATAGCGTCACGTAGGTGGAATAGTATTCCTAAAATATGGGGGTACCTTAATATTTTCACGTTTTCACGTAAAGTGCTCGTACGTGAAGGCGTGAAGGCACGTGTGCGAATGTGAAATGAATTTTTTGCTGATGTGTTGCCATTGCGTCCTGAGCGGCTGAGCCCGAGTCCCTCGAGTCCAAGATTAATCAAGATTTCACCGCTGGGAAAGGTTTGCAGCTGTAGATTATCTTGATGTCACAAGCATAAAAGTAGTAATGAGGTACAAAAACACAGAGAAATGTTCTTTAAAGTTTAGTGCTGCAACTGATAAGTGTAGTAACAAACAGCTGACATTCACAACAACTTGGTGCCACCGGAATTTGCACGCCTTTGACCACTGCTTTAAGTTCCCTTTTCCTTCAAACATAAGACAATGAAATGAGCACTTTCTCAGTTGGATATAACAAGTCGCTAGAAAATGTGAGTGGCGTTGACAGACATCAGAAGATACGATCAGCTGACCAGTCACGGTTCTTGGTGAATTCTCAGCTATGCATGCCTCTTCGGTCAATTACGTTTATTGGTGAGTTGTTGMTATTTAASGATAAACAGAGTTGCGTTGAGAATAAAGGTGGTTTGGATGGAAACCCCGACATTTATTCAGGGAAGGCACTAACCTCCGTGACGGTTCTTGGTGAATTCTCAGCTGTGCATGCCTCTTCGATGAATTACRTTTATTKGTGAGCYGTTGATAWTTAACGATAAACAGAGTTGYGTTGAGAATAAAGGTGGTTTGGATGGAAACCCCGACATTTGTTCAGAGGAAGGCGCTAACCCCCCCCCTTTCGGGGGTTGGCAGATACCCGAATAAACTTTGGACTCTGATTGGTCCCAGCGTCATCGCCCAACACGGACCCACCCCTCCGCGCCTTCCTTCTCCCCATCAACCCAAGCTTCTTTCCGCCCAATTCGTAAAGCACAACAACATACATCATCATGGCGTACAGCCCAATGCACCAGCAGTACTTGTTTGCTTCGATGCGAGATAGGCGCCACAAGTCCTCCTCACTTTCGCAGTTCGATAGTAGTCACATGAAAGGTCTTTTCAACAAGGCCAGATCCATCACAGATCTCCGCAATCGCGACACCAAGTCTTCCCAGCTCGCGAAGCCGAAGACGACTACCAATCCCTTCGGGTTCGCTCGCCACCGTCGATCTATCGCGAGCACTCACAGCGAGGAGCATCTCCAGCGCCTGGATCTTGCCCGCTGTCTTACATCCTCAACTGCGAGACTCGATGAACACGCGCCAGATGTTGCATCCTGCTCCATCTCAATCTCAGACTTCCCCAACCCTCCTAGCGCAACGGTCAATGATGAGACTACTTCACTGCCTTGCACCAGTCCACTTGCTTTGACCAAGAGTCCGTGTCTCCAAAACCTCGAGGATTTCATCGTCCAGCACCCAGAATTGCGACCAGAATTGACCGTGCTGAAGAAGGATTTCCAGACGCATGAGCAATCGATCTTGGACTTCAAGGCACGTGACGAGAGTGAGCTTCACCATCAGCTTTGGAAGGCCAGGCAGGAAAATGATAAGCTCGTCCATGAGCTCAAAGGCAAGGCACGCGACGAGAATGAGCTTCACAATCAGCTTTGGAAGGCTAGGATGGCAAATGATAACCTCGCCAATGAGCTCAGAGGCATGGCAGCATCCGTCCACTCCTTGACGGCAAGACTTAACCAGGCAAGGGCAAGGATTGTGGACCTTCGACGTGCTCACGAGGACGAAATCAAAGACAAGGATACTCTCATTAGAAGTCTCGAGGACAGAGTCATTGAACAACAAGAGGAATTAGAGCACTATCTGAGCCACTATCGCAATTACGCTACCAAGAACCACGAACTTCTCCAAGAGTACTTCAACTTCGACAAGGTTCCGTCAAAGGATGCCGACTGGGTACCGGTCAACACTGCAGCTCCTAACCGTCCTGTTTCAATCTTCGAAGATGCCGATGTTAAGGCTGCTGATGCTGCTCTAGATCGTATGTTCCCTCTCCAACCCCTTTGTTGAAACCCGGTCAGCGCTAACTTATGTACAGCATCGCTTTCTCGAGTTTTGAGACACTACTATCCATTCCCTCCATCTCCCTCATCTACTTCCACCCCCCCACCCATCAGACATGGACCGCAACCTCGTGCCGAAACTGAAGTCAACAGAAATCCGGAGATCAGTGAAGAGGAATTGACCTTGGCTCGATTGGAAGGAAGAGTTGGTTATGGCTGGGGTAACGAATCATTGACCGTCAACAACGACAGTTTCCCTTCCGCATACAACAGCAGAGCACCTGACGTGGAGCGCGCCCTTGCCAGAAGTCGTGATTCTTCCACCATCAAGAGACGTGTTACTTCTGCCCACGGCCGTACTTCTTGGAAGAGTCGTATCCCTGTCAAGAATCGAACTCCTGCCGTTGCTGTTGCTGAGCTCGAGGCACCTCTACATTAATTACATGAGCATTTCCTAGAGTCGGCAACTTTACGATCATATGGGATACATGTTTTGTTGCTGCGGAGAACTTGGAGATACTATAGGTGAAAGATTAATGGAATTCGGGCATGGTATTACTTCATTTTCTGTAACATTGCGTATACAGTATAAAGGATAAATGAATACAGACCATGAAAGAATGCAGGCATCAGTGTGAACTACCGCATGAAATGATTTTAACACCCCCCCCCCCCCGTTTTTGATGTGGTGATTGCTTACTATGCTTAATTATTGACAACAAATTGAAGCATCCGCAATATTAAGTAAGCCCTCTACGGAGTATCCTAGTGACCACAGTCACCTCCAGACTTCTCTCGGGCACTGATCAACTCCTGAAGTACATCCATAATGAGCCTTCTCCCCTCCCTCTCAACATCCAAGTCCTGCTGCAATCTCCTCTTCTTCTCTTTCTCTTGTTCCAATGTCGAAAGCTTTCTCTTGCGTGACGAGGTGGGAATTTTCTTGGCTTCCCGAGAGGGACTTTAATGACGACGAGGAGCTGCTTTCATTGGCGTCCACGTAGGACATTCTTGCCAGGCTGCTCTGGTTCTTCGGCGTAGGTGTCTTGTTGACATTTTGGGTAGGATGGGTTCTGGGTGTGAGTTGTTAGTAGTGATTTAGCAGTAAGTAGATGTGGATGAAAGTTGTGAAGGGTTGTGGAAAAATATATCGAGGTCTTGATGGGAAATACGTATGAGAATAGGTCGGGGTGAAGGTCCTCAGCCGACCTTGAACGAAAATTACGAAATATCATGGCTTCCAACCAACTGAAGCGAAAGAAATCCATCTCATACTCATTCTCGCCAACTTCACCCTTATTGACACGTTCAAATCGCTCCTCCGCAGTATTCCACATTGGTTTCATACCATTACGCCCTTCAAGAATAACTCGAAGACTCCCGGGCGCTGCAACAGTTCCTTGTCCTTCAAGAACTGCTTTGTTTCCGAGGGCTATGGGTTTGTCAGAGTAATGCAGACGGGAAAGATAGAGGGGGTGAAAGACATACCAAACGTTCGTCGACGGCGCGACGGAAAGATGACAATTTCTGTAGACTGGCAGGACGCTCAATTCGATTATCTCTTATCCGAGGTGGCTGGTTTTTCATGTTGTTTGGATCATCCTTGGATGCAGGAATTAGTACCACACATCAGAAAGGTGAAGAGTTGGGGCAGTAAAGTACCTGACTTTGATTCAAACCGAGCGGGCTCGGTGTTGGTTCGATGACCAATGTATGTGAGGAAGTGTCAGAGTCGTAACCTGCCATTTTTGTTTTCGGTACTCGATGTCGGTTCGAATATGGAGATTTGAGGGGGTGGAATGAAGAGGGTGAAAAATGTCAAAAAGGAATATTTCGGGACATTATGCAAAGAAGTTGAGAATGGTCATGGGACGACGCTTATGCCGGGACCTTGAATCGCATCAGGAACGGGACTGTCAGTCCTCGACGGACCGTGATACTAGTACCGGCATTATCGTAACTAGATAGAATTTCTCCTGACGTCTGACGTTTGAGAGGAAGAGAGAGATAGCTATGATCTACTATTCCACGTTTGTAGCTCATGACATGACCTCGATGCGAAAAAGAACTGCCGAAGAGCTAGCATGTCGATAGATGAACTATACAATTGCTATAGCACGGAAATCTTGGGCACACCCGACCAAAATACAGTATCATAGACAGTATGAAGTCATTGAAGTGGGAAAACAGCTAGAAGTAGGGCACACTAAAATTCCTGACAGCGGCCGGCGGCGCAAACCGGCGTGCCATCATGAAGTCCAAACCGCACTAAGAGCCGGCACTTTTTGAAAGCAATTCTAGCCGGTCAACCACCCTGAGATTGCCGCAGCGGCAGGTCCTGAAGTGGAAGCAGCCCTAAAGGCCTCTGCAATTGGTTTACTAGACCCCACCTCCTGTACATTCTGACCTTCATTCTCTCAAATTACCTGGCACAATGAGGCTTGAAATAGAAGACGAAGTAAAAACGGGAGTCCCTCTCCTATTGCAATCTCGTTTCTCTCTGAAGGCCTGGTATAATGAGATTGAAAATGGTAGAGATGATGCTAGGAGGGTGGGCCTTGTAAAATGATTAATGCGGTCGTCTGGCACTTAACTAAGGCTACCATGTTGCGAGTGAATGTTAGGGTGCCCTACTAGTACCATAGTGCCCGATACTATGCGAATTGGCTTAGTTTCTGACAGCGGAAAACCACACGGCGTGTGGGTGACACTTAAATAGCGTTAGCACCAACAGTTCCGAAAATCATATAAATATCTCTGCTCTTCCCAGCATCTTTCCAGTTTCCAGTTTTTCAAGCACAAGTAGAAACCAGCAACATTTCCACAACTTGCAAAACGTGAACTCCAAGTCAAACAGAAACACCACTCTTTCCACTTCGAGTCCACATCCAAACCAGCAACATTTCCACAACTTGCAAGACCTGAACTCCAATTCAAACAGAAACACCACTCTTTCCACTTCCAGTCCACATCCAAACCAAACGCACACCACAACCTCTTCGTCTACCAACGAACAAATCAACTCGCCCAAGATGTCTCAAGTAACTACTCCAGAGAGCACCGACTTCTCGCGCACCACTCCTCCAACATCATCCAGTTCAAGCACGCCCACCACGGAATCCACTTTCCGCAAACGAAAAGGAAACCCAGACGAAGCCGCCTTCGCACCCCGAAAGACAAGAAAGCTAGACGGCCAATCAAAGCAACGTGTTCCTCAAGCACTCTCCGAAACGGCCAAGTCGGCAGCAGAGAAGACGCTAGATGTACTCGAGGCACAATTCCATAGGGCCAATCAACAGGACCAACGACAGCAATTCTCGCGCCAGGACGAGCTCAAGCGCGAGAGAGAGATCGAGATGGAGAAACGCCAACTTGCCCTCTACAATTCGCCGCCAAAGAAGCCAATTGCATCCTCGAAGCCAGTCGCCTGCTCCCCCGTCAACCTCAAAGAGACCAAGGAAGCCGCCGACAAAAACAAACGGCCGGCGATTCAAGAGAGGCAACAGGCAGCGACACAGCAAAAGCAACAAGTTTCTCGCCAATCCGACCTACAACGCGAACAAGAGCTCAAGCTTCAAACCCGCAAACTTGCCCTCCAAAAAACCCAGCAAAGCAGGCCCATCTCGGCCGTCCCATCATCCAAGAGAACCACCCCCTCCGTCGTCAATCTCCAAGAGACCAGAGAAACAGCTGAGAAATCCAAGCAATCGGCATTGGAATTAAAGCAACAAAAACGCGACGAAGCGAAGTGGGCATGGGAAGCAGCGAAGCGAAAAATGGAGCACCAAGAGAAACAGGACGAGCTTCAGCACGACAGAGATGAAAAATTGAAGAAGCGCCAACTCGCCCTCCAAAAGATGCAGGAAAGCAAGCTTGGAAGCACTGTTGCATGGAAAACATCCGATTCGGTTGTTGAGCATACAGCAGTCCCCGCCAAAAGACCCAAAGCGTTACCACCATCTTCGTCACCATCATCGTCGCCACAGAGGAATCAAGACGTCTCATCCCCGATTTCTTCACCAAAGACCCCGCCGTTCACCATCACCAAGGATACAACCACGCCTCGGTCCTCAAAAATACGCAAACCTCAAAATGGACGCAAACAATTGTCCGCTACAGGAGCCATGCTCCCGGCTAAACGTGGAATGGCCGTCAAAAAAACCAAGACCTGGCAACTCAGCGAGAAACCAACCGTGGATGAATCTTCTTGCCCAGTCATAGATCAAGTCGCACGTACACCTTCTCCACCACCAGATCGATCTTTCTTCAGTTCGCTGGTACAAGACTTGGGAATTTGAGGAACCCGGCATGTCAGCCACTGGATGGGACAATCAGGACAGGGAAAGACAACTTGAGAGTATGGAAGCGTTGGAATTACGGTGAATCAATGAGAAGGGGGAAAGCAATGCGGGATGGGTTAAGCGAGCTGAGCAATTGGAGGATTTGAAATTGAGCATGTTTTTTTGGCACTTGCCATACACATTCTTTTTAACACTTGTTAATGCTGTACTACACTCCCACAACTTGAAAGGGATTAGCGATTTGTTTTTCGGTTCGTTAGAAATTAATAATTAATAATAATTTGGTCAAATCAATCAGTATCACAACAAAAATGCATCAGAATGATTTCATAAGTAATACCACCGGTGAAGTAAAGCAGTAGTATACACGGCCACTCTCGATGCTAGCCCTTGGTCCTATTGAGACATGCAAAGAAACATTCCCTTCATTATGTCATCCTACACCATCTCGCTCGTAACGTTGGAGAATTCGCCCTTTTCCAGCTTCGTCTTCCAGAATATTGGGTTGGTATCGCTGAATCCATGCTTGACCCATCCATCTTCCTTTACATGGTACAAGTTAATGAAACCTCCGGAATAAGCATCTCTGTGGGTGGCGGCCAAGATACTTCTGCTTCCCAATGCCAAAGCCTCCTCCTCTGACAAGTCATATCTGTATTCTGCATCCAATACACCGTATGCGAATGTTTGACCAGATCCGACACAGAAGAGGTTACCAGCGAGACGTGTTCCATCAGAATCGATGTAATAAAGAGCTGGCCCTTCGGAAGGAGTGACACCAGCGCACATAGTTCCCATCGATAGACCCTGTCCTTTATACGAGTAGACCAGATTGGCGAGGATTTTGGAGGCAGCTGCAACAGAGATTCGGCGCTTGTGGCGTAGCTCGTGTAATCGACACTGCATTCCCAAGTATGCGAGCCAGTATTGACAATCCTATTGTTTCATCAGCCTGATGCATTTGATGTAGCAATTCCGCCCAATGAAACTTACAGCAGCACCACCAGCCATTGTGCCCAGCAAGCAGTTGTTGATTTCAATAACCTTTTTGACCGTTTGACTCGCAATCCAGTTTCCCGCCGTCGCTCTTGAATCCGTAGCAACGATAATCCCCCCCTGGAATCTGAAAGCTAATGTGGTCGTACCGTGGGCGATCTTGATTGGGCAGTTGGGATTGGCATGATCGTCTGTCGCTGCGCGGAGCCAGGCTGAGGGCTGCATGGAAGAAGAGAGTTAGCAGACATCCCAGAGCCATTTCAAGCACCGTGAAGCTTCATTACTGGTTGGAGATGAATAAAAACGGCGTACCTGAGCTACGGGTGGCATGGCGAAGTTCAAGCGCAAGCTTGGTGTTTGGTAGAGCTCCAGTTGATCATCTTCGGGTTGGTTCTCCTTCTCAAACATCGGCTGACTGTATTGCGCAACGAGGGTGTCCATCTTGAATATGGTCGAAGGAGTGTTGTGAAGAAAAGAGGAGACGCTGCAGACGTGGTGGTGGGAGTTCGAAGATTACAAAGTTGAAGGTGTTGATGCTCTGCTGGAGCTTCAGGCAGCTTGGAGTTCGCGGCGCTCGCGTCAGACCCAGAAGCCTGATGCAGGAGCCCCGAATCGGTTAGCACGTCACGTGTAAGCTCTTCACTCGGAGACCGATCCGATCTGATCCTCACTTGGGAGACCTTCTCATTCCAAGGTTTCAACATTTATTTTGGAGAATGGAGACTTGAACGCATACTCGGCCGAACGAATCAGTTGACAGACCCTGTTGGCTAATATTTGATCTTACATTGGCCGATATACTCAACATATCATCAAATCAAATCCCTCACTTTTCGATGTTAAGAGCTGGCGTTTCTTGACGAATGGCTTCTGGTATTCTATTAATAGGCATCGGAGAAGACATGCAACTGCAAAACGTATCATACACTCCACATGTAGGTTTAGATGTTGTCTCTTCATCATAACTCTCAAAGTAACTGTTTTCATGGGGGCCAGCCCCCAATCCCCCGCGGCTCGCTACGCTCTATTCTAGGTACTCTGTACCGTACCACCAGAGTGAGGATATACTTTTGGCCTACTTGAGTGATTTGCTTACAAAACAACCTTTCTCCCGTTCTTGCTTACTTAAGTACTTAGTGATATCAATGTCTCACGCAATCTACCTAATACGGAAATGCAGAGAAGCGTGTATCGAGTTTCGTTTACAGCACTTGGAATGGCTTGCTCGGTTCTTCTGGTGCCTTGTACGACGCAGTACGACGAGGTACAAAACGGTGAAAGTAGGGAATAGATAGGCCACCAATTAAAAAAGCCGATAACGAGCGCAGCGAAAACAGCCTCCACGGCAGTGGCCCGCGGAGCGTTATCGGACTGAGCTCATACTCCTGAAATAGTGTTGCGATTGGCCAGCCTTGCATCATTAGCCTCGCCAAAATTCCCACCCATCGAGTCATCCAAGCCAAACCATTACACAAATTTCCACCACCCCTCGCACCCCCAAGCAAAGCTTCACCACAACCCCCAATGCATCGATAATCACGCATATCGCAGTCGGCAATATATGAAGTATGTTCACTAGTTTTCAGCCACCCAAACTAGGATTGCAGAAACGCAGAAGCCGACGAATACGGCGGTAGGCATTCCAGAACGAAGGGAGACTATTACGAATCCACGCCAGGAGTCGCAGAAATAGACCGTTTAGGACCGGAGCAATATTTCTCATCGCAAGCTGGCTTCACTGTACGTGGGGAGGTCGAGCGCCGCAAAGCAAATTTCCAGAATTCCAGCGGAAATCGCCAAGATGGGTTCCTATCTGACCAAGGAGGGCGCCATGAAGACGCAAATTCTGCCTGTCAAGACAACCGACTTGGGCGCCTTCAAAGATCGAAAGACGCTTGAGGAATGGGAATTGCCAAGCAAGACTACGCAGCTGAAGCCATTGCAACAAGCGGCGGAATATCTCAAGTCGAAGAGCATTCCAGTGGGCTTTCCAACGGAGACGGTCTATGGGCTCGGAGCAGATGCGACGAGGAGTGATGCCGTCAAGGGAATATACAAGGCGAAAGGTCGACCATCAGACAACCCACTTATCATCCATGTCTGCGATCTCACGATGCTTCGAGGCCTCATCGCGCCCAGCGGCGAGACCAATACAGAGGATCCCATTCCTGAAATTTACAAGCCTCTTATCGAGAAGTTCTGGCCTGGTCCTCTCACCATCCTTCTGCCAAACCCCTCGCCAAGCAAATTAGCACCAGAAGTCACGGCAGGACTGTCTACGTTTGGCGCCCGCATGCCTGATTCCAATCTTGCATTATCACTGATAAAGCTTGCTGGTGTTCCACTCGCTGCTCCATCTGCTAATGCCTCAACCAAGCCCTCTCCTACTACGGCCAAACACGTCCGCCATGACCTTGATGGGAAGATTCAAATCATTCTTGATGGTGGGGCTTGTCAGGTGGGAGTGGAAAGTACTGTAGTGGACGGTCTCTGCGATCCTCCTGTGTTATTGAGACCAGGAGGCGTCAGCATCGATCGAATCAGGGAGATCAAAGGCTGGGAGAACGTCCAGAAAGGGTACAAGGATGCGAGCGAATTGGGTTCAAAGGCACCTCGAGCCCCTGGGATGAAATATAAACATTACAGTCCCAAGGCCAAAGTGATTCTTTACGAAGCTGACCCAGCCAAAGCACCCCTAACTGGACTTCCACTGGCTACTCGGCAAGCGATTCTGAAGCAGGATATCACGGGGAAGTCGATGCCAAAAATCGGAATTGTCAGTACTCGCCATTGGGTCAACTGGGCAGGTTTCGATTCCGAGCCTAAAGGTACCGAGTCTTTCGATGATGTTAGCCACTTGCTGCCTGCTTCTGAAAAATGTTCCTCTTTTGATGGCACCTCATGCCAAGTAGAATTTGGCAAACTCACATACGGTGCAGAGAAACGGCGCGTTGCTGATCTGGTTGGCATTTCCCTGGGCGCCGACACCAAGGACATTGCACACGGATTATTTTCATCGCTTCGAGAACTTGATCAACGCAACGTAGATGTCATCTATGTTGAGGGTATCGAGGATGAGGGGGATATTGCTGCTGCGGTCATGAATAGGCTACGCAAAGCTGCTACTGCGATAGAAATGTCTTAGATTTCCAGATTTCACTTCTGTAACCTAGAATCACCCGTATATCATCTCTATTTCCAATCAGGGTTCTTCTCGAATGCTTTTGTATTCTTCCAAAATGGTATCCACCCATGGAGACCGGCCGTAGACGCTACACCGTAACTCCAGATTCTAGCTTTCTGTCTCCTATTTTGACATGTTCCCCGCGCCAGAGAGCAACCACCTCGCAATGCCCGTTTCGCAACCAAACCAAATATGCCCAAATTCTTTTGGGCGTTCACGGATTGGCCATCGTGAGACTGCAATCTGCGATAGTCCTTCTCACAGACCATTTGCCCAATCCGTTCTTCACTACATTCCTTCCCATCAACCAGTGACCAGATCACAAACCCTGCCTCAGCCAATCTCCCAACTTCGCCTTTCCAAACTGCGCCAGATTATTCATTCCCTGCTCGCTCAAATCGATACCCTTCAACTGGGCCACGTCCTGCGTTGGGGCTTTGCTGACGCGCTGGACGATGATGGTCGGGTCTGTTTCGAGGATTATGCCATCGTCGACCATTTCGTCGATGGCGAGGGAGACGAGGTCGTAGTTTTCGATTATGGTGCGTTTGTCTACGGATTGTCTGGTTGCGTCAGTACGTACTGTGAGGGAAAGATGGTTGGGGCTGGCACACACTTGAATAATAAGTGTAAACTGTCTCGTAGGCATAGGACTACGTTGTACAACATTATCTCATTCTCATCTACGCCTCCTACGACGTACATCATGACGTCGCTCTCGCTCTTGTATAGCACGATCCGGTTGTCGTAGAGAATTATGTCGGCCGTCTGTTTTGCGGTCTTTTCGAGGAGGCCTTTTTCAAATGCTTTTTGCGATTTTACGTCCGTGTAGGCGGACGGTGTTGAGGGGGCCCCGTCTAAGAGATTTATTAGCCATGGGACCTTTATGGAAGGGGGGAGGGGAGGCTTACGGCCAGATTGGTGGTGCGGCGCATCGTAGTATTTTGCGAAGACCCGCGAGCCGTCGTCTGAGTTGAGGATTATTATTGCGTTGATGGAGAAGAGGGACATGCTGGGCGCCATGATTGCGGTTTATGGGTATGCGATTGGAAGATAATTGGGTGGTTGCCGTTTTGGGAGGCTATGGTACTTGATGGTTGGAGCTTGAAGCACTGGAGAAGTGGTCGTTTGGGGTTGGTGGCCTGAAGGACGAGGCCTGATATTGGTGGGGTGCCGGGATTCTGCCGGGGTTAGGCTTGCTCTTGGACTTCGATGGTCTTTGCTTTGATTTCCTCTCGCTTGTCTGGCGACGACCACCAAGACCAAGCTTTTCTTTTCGCATTTCGATGTTGAGGACTGCCGACACGAGGGAAGTCCAATGTGTGCTTGTTAAATGTCAAGTGGATCCATGCTGTGCTGAATTATCTATCACTACTGCCATCTTTCAAATAAATGCACTTTCTCATTTGCCACTGCGCGGTGAGCCACGGCTATCACTTACCATTTCTATACGTATTCATCATACACCTAGTGGTGTCGTTCATTCTTCATTTCAAATTCAAGGGGGATCCGATAATCAGAGCATCAAGGGATCGAATCAAATCTCGACTCTTGAAATCGATGATCCGGTGCTGCAAGTGTGGGCAGATACGCTAACGGGAAGATTTCATCGCTGAGGTGAACCGATATTGACTTGGGTATTCGTCTTCCTGGAGCTAGCTTAGCTTGTTAGAGACGACCACCAATTTCTCGATACCGAGGACTACCGGTATGCTGTATACTGTCGCGCTTCTTTTTTGCTCCCAGTCCATGGGAGAGAATGAAGTGTAATATTTCATTTCTAAAAATCCCTTTCTCATCTCCAATCTTATTATAGCAGCCATCAGCGAGAAATAAGGCCAAAGGGAATTAGAAATGTTTTTTCGGCCGAAACCACCACACCTCCCCCCCTCTCTTGAACCTTAGTCCAGGCACTTCCAAGAGCATTGGGATCTAATCGGAAGAGGGGGCAGTCTTATAGACCAATTAAGCAGCTTCCTCTTCTGGAAAAATGCGGGGGTGGGCAGCCTGGAAGAGGGACCCCAGGAATTATGTTTTTCGGAATTCCTCGCTTTGAACTTTCAAAAGTAACTTCGGATACTGTGCGCATCCAGTATACATCTTCTATCTTCGTTGACGAGCGGTGGCCAATTTGCCACGCAAGCTTGTTCCAATAGAGCTTAAGTTTTTCGACTTATCAAATTTTCTCTAGGATTTGTTCTCGTGGAACTGATTGTTTGGCTCGAGTATTCGGGGATACTGGCTGCAAGACAGAGTCATGTGTCTAGCAGCATGTACCCCTCAGTATGCTCCCCAGTATGCTCGAGCCAATGCAAGCCGAGTCTAGTCTAAGCTTGTTGACTTTGCTGGGACGTTGAACAGTATGTATAGGTGCTCAATCGCCAGCATCTACTTCGCGATGGCTTCATGTTAATAGCTTGAGCATTGGCTTTGGTTTGAGAGTAATGCACGAACCTTTCAGCCATATATACTTACTCCATCTACCTGGGCTTTGTTTGCGCTTCCTTCGTTGGCACTCTAAAATTTGACACTTTTTCTCTCCTTATTATCCCGCTCACAGTTATCCATAATTTACGTCTCACCGCTTTACAACCCGCTGCTTTTGCAATGTTGCTTCGATTTACCTTTATTCTGCTGCTGCTTGCCTGGGTCGAGGCTTCAAGAAACAGAGTACGACCGGCGTCTAGCCTCGACTCGACTTTTCAAAAGCGTAATGACATTAGTTTCGGCGAGAATGGTGGATGCGACAAAAACTATTCGTAAGTCCGTCGATTTGCCGTATTAATTGGGTTATACGCCCACCCCTTCTCTCCCATTTAAGACCTCATTGTGCCAGACTACAAGAGAGAATAAATCTTAAAATGGGAGAGGTCCAAGAAACGGGAGACCCCTCTCCCATTCTACCTCAATTCTCTTTAATGAGGTTTTAAATAGGAGAGAAGCGGTGGGGTTATAAACCAATTAATGCGGTAGTTGAATCATCATACTTTTCTCTAGCTCTGATTTATCCTATAAGCTTATTCTTCATGTGCTGAAATGACTTGCAGTGCCGGTACCGGAAAAGATATCGTTAACACTGCCTACCAAGATATGCTTCGGATGACTTCGCTCATCAATCCATTTCTTGGTGTCAAATCCAATGGAAGCTCATACGAGGAGAGTCTCGGGGTTCTTGAACAACGCTTCTTCGCAGATTTGACAAACGAGCCAGGCCGCCAAAAACTTATTTCCAGCAAGTCTCTCCAATCCCTGCTATTTTCAAGTCCGCTAAGTTAAACGTGAAGCTATCTTCCACAATACTGCCAATTGGTATCCATGGTACCCATGGGACTGGCTTACTGGACCGAACATAAACGTCTACTGCGAGCTTGATCAACCAACCAAGAACAACGAGAAATGCAGGTCCAGCATCATTGGAGAAGCCAACCCAATAGTTGGCTATATCTCGAATTGGAATGGAAAAGCAACAATCGTTTTCTGTGCACCTTTCTTCACATTGTCGACTCTTTATGAGAGAGAAGAGTTATTAAATTCCACGCCCAGCTTACAGCATGATGCCACATGGATGAAGACCACTGGACATGTTTTTCTCCATGAGCTGACTCATTTGTCGATTGTTGAGGGGGTAAATCCGCGTATGTTCACTACTTCAATTAGCATTTTTGGTATTAACCTTGGAAGCTGTTGTTATCGATCAAAAATCAAATCCAATTGCTTCCACGAGAGATATATCGTTCGGCCCTGTAAAAGCAGAGGAACTTGCACTAAATTATCCCGATTATGCTTACCTGAACGGTATTTCTAATTCCTCGCCTCGTCCAAAACCGTGCATTAATCTTTTTAAACCATAGCCGATAACTACGCCTGGTATGCGACCTCGGTTTGGTTCTCACGTCTCTATGGTATACCTGATTCGAGCTTGGACAATGCAACCACTGGACCGGACCAAAATTATCCAGATTTGTTCGAGGATGATGGCTCAATTGATCCTTCACCTGGCTTTGATGATCCGGATTATGATGCGATATCGGCGGTCGAGGCGGTTGCTTTTGCTGCTGGTGATTATACGCCGAATGGGTGGTTGAAAGGGAAGAAGTTGAGAATTTTGCCGCTTGGGGGTATGTCGATGGAAATTTTCACTTCCGCATTACTTGATTGAGAGCGCCATCCTCTCCTGTTTTTGCATCATTATGCCACATGGCTACGGGAAATTGAGGCTAGAATGGGAGAGTTCTCCCGTTTTCAGGTCCTCTCCCGCTCTACTCTCCCATTTTGACCATCATTGTGCCACGTCTTAAGTGAGAATTAAGAACAAACCCCGCCGAAGAAGTGGTGCTGTAAACCAACTGCTGCGGTAGGCAAATTTTATCTAACTCATACCAGATTCCATCACTTACGGCTACCAAAGTACCGGCGGAAACGGCTATCGAAACGACCTTCTAACCATTCTAACACAATCAAACAACGAGGTCCAATATGTAGGTTCGATTCGAGCCGGAACAATGGTAGACAACTTCAACGAAGGACACAACGGTTTTACCATTGCCCAAATCGCAAATCAAACACTCGCTTACGTCGAACGACCAAACGTAGTGCTCCTTCACGCCGGCACAAATGACTTGAACCTTCCTTCGGAACCAGCAACCGCTCCCCAGCGTCTCGATGTTTTAGTGGCACAATTACTAACAGCTCTGCCAGATGCAACAATCGTCGTGGCTAGGATAATACCGTCTTCAAACCCAGGTCCGGCAGCGCTCTTGCAAACCTACAATGATGCTATTACAGATTTCATGGCAACTCGGGTTCAGAGAGGAAAGAAGATCATGATGGTTGATATGCCGTCTGCTGTGACTACTGCAGATCTTATTGACGGCTTACACCCAAAAGATGAAGGTTATAACAAGATGGGAATTAAATGGGCGATTGCTCTTACTGCTGCAGATTCGCTTGGTTGGATCAATGAACCAGTACCCGCTAACTTTCCGAGCTTGATCACTTGCGATCATAATCCCGTCTGGATCGCACAGGGAAAAGTTGCAGATGGTGCCGGACTAGGACCGAGTTTATGGTTGACTGAGCAATGCATTTCCGAGAATAAAAATTGCGATTGCAATCCAGCCAGCAATATTCCCCTCACCCAAAGCCTCCTCGACTCAACAAACACTTGCGACATCCAAACGCTCGCATATCCTCTCACAACAGCCATTCAGTTCGCCGATCTGAACAATGATGGGAGAGCCGAGTATCTCCACATCAGCCGTTCCGGAGAGGTGACGGCATTCCTCAACCTGGGTCCTTCCGATCAAGCATCATCTAACGCAGCCCATGTCTCCTGGTTGCCCCAAGGGGTGATAGCTTCCCGTCTCGGCAACGGAACTCGCGGAAGCATTCAATTCGCAGACATCAACGGCGATGGAAAAGCGGAATATCTCGTCGTTCATGGCGATGGTAGCGTGGACTGTTGGCAGAATTTAGGGGGCCCTAATGATGGTCCTAACGCTGGCCAGGTTTCTTGGCTTGCACAAGGTACTATTGCTACCGAGATGGGGAAAGATGGAGCAGGCGTCAGATTTGCAGACCTGAACGGTGATGGACGGGCGGAATATCTTTATGTGGGATTGGATGGAAGTGTCGAGGCTTATCTTAACCTTGGAGAAAACCCTGACGATAGCGCAAACGTTGCCTGGCTTTCGCAAGGTACAATTTTCAATGGTACCGGTCTGAGTGGAGAAAGTGTCATCTTTGCAGATATCAACGGAGATGGTAGAGCTGACTACGTTGCGGTGTCGCGAGAAAACGGTACTGCTCAGTTGTGGTTGAATGGAGGCGGCGTTGACGATGGCGATGAGGCAGCAGAAGTGACCTGGTCTTTTAGCGGAACGATCGCTAGCGGCTTGGGTGCGAATGGTGGCTTTGGCGTTCAATTCGTGGATCTAAACGGCGATGGCAGAGCTGAGTATCTGGATATTGCGTTGGATACTTCTGCTGTTGAGGCTTGGTTGAATGGATGTTGATGGAGTGTTGGGATGTGCCTTGCCAGTGAAGACGTAATAGTTACAGGCATAAGAAACATTTAACGAGAAGGGATTTGGGACGCAAGTACAAGATACAGTACATGAAGAAAAACATTGCGGTAAGATAGATAATGCATTGAGTAAACTGAAGAGTAATTTCCACCCGAACTCCAAATATAAATATAAATACAAAGTTGTGAAATAGTAGCTCGACATTGACTAGGCTTGGGTTTCAGGCCATCTTATCGAAATAAACAGCCCCTTACTGGTGGGTAGTGATGGGGTATGCCTAAGAACAGGCAGGGCAATTCCCGCTATTGATCCATGCTTGAACGGGTGCTGGGGCGGAATCCATGAACTTATGACCCCATGCATCAGTGGCACACACTAATAATGTTAGTCAATTGTTCACCAGTTATTGGAAATGGTGCACGGGGATGCTTACAGCAATCACAAGGAGGAGACCCTGTTGCCATGTTATCACTTTGCTTCCAGTCCCACGCTTTAAGCTCGCAGACCGGAAGATTGAAGAAGCCCGCGTTCGTGTAGGCTCCGGCCGGGTTCTGCTGCGTCACGTACAAATCGGCCATCTGGTAGAAATAGTAGAGCGGGTCTTCGTTTTGGGCTGTTAATCCGTGGCCCGTGTACATGTTGTAGGTGCTTTGGTAGAGTTGCTGAAGTTCTACATTGGCGTTATTAGTTACTCTGAGCTTCAAATTGGGAGATTTTGGGTTATGAGGGTGGACTCACGGATTCCATAGCCCCCGATGGAAGCGACGTTGTCGTTGGTCGCTCCTCCTGGAGAAGTAAACGTCCCGTCCTCGCCAATTGCTGCCATGATGAACATCCCATTAGCGCCACAGTATCTCAGAACATCTTTGCTACCCGTGTTCTTGTGCCACCCTGAGCAGTCCTTCGTAACGCCGGGGATGTAGATAAAGAATGCACCCTGGCCAGCCCAGAACGACTCGAGAAGTTTAATCGCCATGAAACGAGAGAAGAAATCGTCGAGACCCTGGTCGGCGTAGGCTTGCAGAACCTCACCCCCTGCAAAAGCACCACCAGACAGCATCGTTTGCATCTTTCATTCTCATTAGCTAGCTGATTTGGAACAGCTTCATTTTGAATGTCTGACTTACAGTAGCGCTTGAGACACTTCCAGCTTTGCCATTCGAGAAGGTGGCATTATGCGACATCTCTATCGCTTGAAGTGCATTCTGTTTAATGGTGACAAGAAGATCCGAGTAAGCCAGCACCGATAACTCATCGGAAGCGTGGTCGTCGTTCGCGTCATTTTCGCTATCCAGTATGGTCCCGATAATCGCTCCTATGCCGGCAATTGCAACACCAACAACTGGATTTGCGAAGCCCACAGCACCACCGACACAGGCAAGACCATTGGAAACGACATGCGAAGTTATTTTCCATCCAAGGGCCCCTCCTGCTGTTGGTGGAGCAAATTTCTATCATTTATCTATTAGCCACAGTTGACTGAAGTGGGATTTAATAAGAGGGCTATCTTACCGACTGGAAATCGGTAACCATAGAAGTGAGTGTATCTACGGAGTTGGAAACGACTTTCTCCCACTGAAGGTACATTTCCTGGACATTCATCATTGCTTTGATGCCCAGCCAACCCTGTTCTTTATCGGCAGTGGATCCGGTGAGGGCGCTGCAGCTGGAGGGTTCACTTTGGCAGTTTTGGAAACTGTTGGGACAGTAAAAGTCGACACCGTACTGATTCCCAAATGCCTGGTGGAAATCATAGCTGTCCGACATCCCCTGGGAGAACATGTTGCTGATGAGAGAGTCCATCCCCTTTTGAGCCCACACGTCTGCATTAAGCGAGATGGGCCCCTCACCGCAGTCATCGGCGGCGTTTCCTCCATCGTTTGGCTGGATATCGAATTGACTTGGGGTAATGAATTCGACTGGAGTAACGGGTACTGCAGAGACCACGAGGGCATGGCCAAGGAGAATGCTAACAAGAGCTTGGTCTTGAAGAGAAAAGCGCATGATGAATGACAGTATTTATGAATATCGATTGAAGGGAATGGTAAAGATAGTGTGAATGAACCGGATAATGGAAGTGACTGGAGCTCAGAGATGGATTTGAAAATTCAAGAATGGAAGGAAACCGAAAAGAAAGAGATGGCGAAGGAAGATCGAAGTGAAGATGAGGTTGATGATGCAAAATTTGTAGGGTGGAGGAGAGGTTAATATACAAATCCTCTTGTACCGCGAACCCAGACGTCCGCCATAGTACTACAACGAAAAAATTGTCACATCTGATTACACAAATCGCAGATGAGCCTCATTTGTTTCAAAACTGGGCGCTCTTGGGCAATGAATAATAGCCGGCTTAGTAGTCGTTTTTCCCAGGATTTGACGAAAGACATTTTGAACTCACGAATTTTTTGAAATTAGCCACTAGTAATGCGAGAAGCAGGTGTCGGCTTGAGACGGTGATGATGCCAAGGAAAGAATAGCTGTGTGATGAATACGAGCAAGAGGGCAGTGAGACAGCTGAGAAGCCACTTTAGCTTTTGGCAATGAAAATAACTAGAAGGAAGCTTGGCATGATCCGGAACCGCTTGGGTTAAATCGTGATGTGCGAGGCGTTAACGCCGATATGCTGGTGATGGGTTCAATTGTGGTGTTCAAAATGCAATTCCCAGCAAAGTCAGAAAACCGCCATAACAAAATCCGCTTTTTGTAACACTGATCATTGATCATATCGCGGTATGTTTTGGAGATTCAGGAACAATGCACGCCACAATAACTGCCGAGGGGGTGTCTACCCAATGGCCCCCCATTCTGTTCTACCAGAAGAGCCTCGCCCCCACAGGAATCTATATATATTTCTCGGTTCTTTTTATCGAGGGGAGACCCCACCGCCGCCACGAGGGGCGCGGCACGCGGCTATATGCACGAGAAGTTAGCGCTTACCCCCTGAAGACCGTGTGCTCGGGACTGCATTTGGTTGTCAGCTTAGCGAAAAGTGGCGGCTGAGTTGCGGAAATAAGACTAAATTTAAGCTTGTTTTCTCGTTACCAAATTAGGCAACCTTGAAGTTACAAGTAGAAGAAATCTCGGACGAAGAGGCAGCAGATATAAAATAAAGAAAAATATCGCTGCGAGACTCACGGACACAGACAAGACTGACCAAGTTTATTCAAGGCAGTCCTCCATATTTGGCAGGCTATCGAATCCATAAATCAATATAAATACAACATTTATTGTCCGATTTATGAAAATCGCACAAGTACACCAAGGAATCATGACATGCAGTGCAGCACTACCTAGCACTACCTGCTTGAGTGCTATGCGATTTCACCCCATGTATGAACCCGCAATGCAACAACATCAAAGCAATCGTCGACCAACCCAACCGTTTCTCTTTGTGAAATCCGTGCGTATGCTTGAAGAGAGATGCGCTGATCTAGTTCTCTGTACATCCATCCCCATTGGGTCTCCGCTCTTACAGTCCTATCCCATGGGAGGGTTTTCATTCATCGGACACTCGTCGTAACTGCGGTGATAATCATAGCTCGTATGAAAATAATCTTCGTACTGTTCCTTTCCACCCCACTTGTCGGCCCAGCAGGAAAAGTTGCTGCATTTCTTGCACCTGTAAAAAGGACGTCCAGCATTTCCCTTGGCATTGTACGCTGATGTGATTTCCAGGGCGGTTTCTATCCGAGAGCCATTTTTTCCACGGCAGTGTCGACACCAGGGCCCCTTTTTGGAAGTTCCGGAATACTGTAGAGCGCAGACTTCTCCGATATTATCTCCGGCTGGGAACTTGGTGGATTCGTGGCAATTTGCTTTGGTTTCGTGGAAGAGCTATGGTTCAGGACTCTTTTGCGTTTAGTGGGTGGATTCATGCGCAAGGAAGAAGACTTCATCTCATTCTTGATTGATGGTTTGTCGGAATCCCAAGGAAGCTTTCTGCTCTTCTTGGTTTGCATGACGGGATCCAGTGGAGAAACTGATAGTGCGGTTGATCGACTTTTGGCTAGCAATGAGAGCGCGAGATGCTTCAGGTCGTCGTTTCCGAGGCTTGTTCCATCTGAGAATTTCGGCATTAGGCGGTTGATTTGACGCATCGTCCTTGGAGAAGCGACTATCATTCTGGGTGCCATGGTTGGAGGACCACTCAGCATGACTGGCGCAGGAGAAGAGCTAGAATTCAACTCAAATGCCAGGTCGGTTTCAGAGTCCAAGTCCAAATCGGGATCAAAGCTAGGCAGGATTGACGATGGGAGTGTTGAAGAGTTGTGAGGATTATCGCGAAGGCCTGAAGAGCTCTCTGGTGGAAAGTAGCTCGGTGGGGAGCTTGCAAGTTGGGTTTCCACTGTTGGAGAAGCGACTTTTGCTACCGGTGCCATCGTTTGGACACTAGACGGAGTGCATGGAACAGGAGAAGAACTGAAATTTAGCCCAAATTCCAGGTCGGAATCCGAATCCAAGTCGACATCAGGGTCGAATCCCAACACGGCAATCGTGAGACTGGCAGGTAGCTTGTCCGAGTTTTCGTCTGCCTTCTTGCTGCGTGAATTGGGAGCAGGAACACCTTCTGACGCTGGTTGGTCATCTATTCTTTGATAGAGAGAAGAGCGATGAGCTGCATCGCTGTTCCACGGGGGTTCTTTTGGCATCATAGCGGAAATGGGATTTATGGCGTCAACTTCGAGGAGGAAAGGGAGGTTGAAGGAAAAATTGCGATCACAGTCGCGGTGTTGCTTGATGGTACGAAGACGCGTGAAAGCAACGCGTTAGCCGTGGTACATGAAGACTTTGAAGCAGAGCGATTTTTCGAACGGGTGAATACCAAGAACGGGTGCAAGTCGCGAACCGGTGAAGTTCGAACTTGAACAAGCCATCCGGAAAGCACTTTGAACCTTCAATCTCTCTCATAAATTTGGTACAATAAGGGCCAAAATGGGAGAGATCCAGGAAGCAGGAGAGACTCTCCCATTCTAGCCTTGGTTCTTTTTAACGGTCTGGCACAATGAGGCATTGAAAGAGTGGTGTTGTAACCCAATTGATGCGGCACTTCAAGCATTTTCACAACTACCCCACCCTGTTACAAACTGGTGACGTAATCAATCGGCAATGCAGCTCTTGTCGGCAATGCAGCTCTTGGCGGCGATGCACTCTCGCGATGCTTCCTCGACCAAACACCATCGCAACACCTCTCAAAACTGAAATTGTCAGCGAAGACCTGCGCCGCGAAGATCCACCTCTCGAACGACCACACTGCCGTTGGGAAGTTGAGAGCTAGCATGGAGGGCTGTATACGCTCAGGTCCAAGAGCACGGGAAACTATGTCAATACGATACGCTACTTCGAAGGGAAGAATTTGAACGCTTTTTTGGCACCGAAGCACAAAACACCCCGAAGAGGAGAAGAGCAGAACTTTGGCATAAATTACGGGCCAGGAGAACAATAATGGCAGCACATGGCCGGCCATAGCGGAGGCGGGCGCAAGATATACGATACCGAATATTTTCAAGACACAACAGAAGAACATATGCGGCAGAAAAACGGGCCCATTTGGGTCGATCAAGAATCCATTCCCCAAACATACATGGCTTTCACCCGACAAGGCCCTTCCACGCCCTTCCACACCCTTCCAACTCTCTGTCGGAGCTGGGCTGCTCATACCCAAGGCCCAGCTCATGCCATCTCGCCAACTTGCCCATTGTCGACTCAACCGACACGAGCCAACAGAATACGAATCGGTCCCTCCGCTTCTTCCAAGGGAAAGTATCTTCTTGTCGAACTCGTGTATTGGGCAAGGGCACGCTGGTTTGGAAATCTGCGTGGCACGGTTTCGTTCTTAATGGCGTCCATGAAGTCGTGGATATTAACCCAAACTCCCCTCATTGCCTGGAACCAGGGCGTCAGCTCAGCGTCATGCTCTCGGGGCAGTGGGAAAAGAGAACCGTACTTTGCGGCATTTTGTCAACGTTGAGAAGTCCCCTTGCAGTCTCAGATCGCGACATACTTTCTGCCAACCCTCGAGCTTGTCCGCGTCGCCGAAGTATTCATTGAATTCATCGAGGATCCGACGCTATTGTTTCTGATCAGCATTGGACTTCAGCTTATTGGGGGATTCTCGTTTTGTACGTTCGTGCGGCCGCGGCGTCCTTTTGCCATATATGCGATAGTTGGGCAATCGCCAGGATTCTACCACTGTCGAGTGGTAGGCAAAGGTTTCGGCGACTACTTCGTTGGTGCAATGCGCTACACGAAGCGGCGCAAGATTTTCATGGGCTTTCAATGATATTTAAAAGCCAGTAGGCCCTTTGGCGAACAAACGAAAGAAATGGAAGCTCTGCAAGCTCCCTGAAAGATTTTCTTTTGCAAGACTTTCTGGGGGGTTTCCTTTCTGGTAGCATGCAGCAAACGGATTCTGCAGGCAGTCGCGCGCAAGCATCTGCTCCCTTAGCTCTCCGTTCTCTCATATTTACAGATATGCTCTCCATTTGTTCAAAGAAAGACACAGTCGTGCTTAGATGGAGAAGAAACGAGAAAACGACGATGGTGAAATAGTGGTGTGGATTCTCGAAAGTCAATTCTATGCCTGCAATACTTTTTCACTTTCCTTACCTGCAAGTAAAGCAGGCAGTTCTTCATTCCTGGCCTATCTTTTCAGTGGTGTTCTCCGACTCCACGTGGCAAACAGACACGGTTGGATGTTCCCTCTGATGAGATATCCCATTGCTATTTAATCCTCGCTCATTCTATGGGTAATTTACGGTACCTTTCACTTCAGAGACTTGCTTTCCGACACACATTTTTCTGTTTGAAATTGACTATTATGAATCCGACAGACGCCGAGACTAGCTCTACTAAGGGTCCAGTGCGGCTGTAAACGGTCTCCTAAGTGCCAATTTACATTTAACCACCTGCATGGATCCAGACTCGCCAGTGGCAACCTTCATCCCAACTCTTCGTCAATATTGGCTGACGTGATACGTCCTCTGTGATTTCATTGGTTCGCCTTCTCGCAGCAAGCAGTAAGCAGTGTAGGCAGTGTGATATACTGCCATTTATCCCATGAATGATTTTTGGAAGGCCTTTACCCCGCAACTATAGCTTTGCATGAGGCGCTCAATGCCACGCTACAGGTTTTGCTCATTGGGTTACTGGAACGAACCTCATCATGGCGGTGCAGCCAAGTGTCTAGACGCATCGCTGTTGGGTGTTGGCAATTTCAATATCTGACCACCTAAATAAAATGCAGCATTGGTGTGCCAGGCTATTTCTTCATAAAGAAACCTTGCCCCTCCCCGAGTTGGGGGAAGAAGGAGTTCTGAAGCATTAAACCCCCCGTCGTGGTTTTTTGGACCTAAATTTTGATCAGTTCCTAGGTATCCAACTAACATCAACTTTTGACTTCTCCAGAATGGCCGATCGCGAGAAAGCTTCAGTGGCTGATTCGCATATCGAACGCGAAGTAACTTCTGAGGAAGATGTTTCGTATGGGGAATGGGAGGAAACTGATGAGACGCGGGTTAAGCAACAAATGGATTTGAGAATTATGCCTACTCTGTTTGTGTTGTTCTTGATGTGCTTCATTGATAGGTAAGAGCGTCTGAAATTTTCTTTTTTGAGGATATTGCTAACATTTGCAGAGCGAATATTGGGTACGAACGAGAAATTTCTTCCGCCGTCTACCTTTCCTTGCGCTCTGAGATTACCGGAACAAGATGCGGTAGACCAACTTGAGATTGCATCAATTAGCTATCATCATCTTTATGCTCTCTGATCGTGCCAGTTACCGAATTTCGTCGACCAAATGTGGAAAGTTCCTGATATAATGTTTTGTTCGTAAGTGTCAAGTGAGGAAAACCGCTGACAATTTCCATACTCAAAATCATCGCATCATGATGACTCAACGCGATTAATTCTCGCTCAACATCTCTCACCGAAACATCAAGATCAAACCTCCCGTCCCGAATCAGCTTGGAAGTTACACGCACTGCTAACCATTCTACGCCTCTGCTTTGACTTCAAGGTTCATTACTAGGGGGCTGCGCGCTGGTCGTTATTTTCCCCTTCCTCGTCTTCTTTCTTTTCGCCTCCTTTTACGTCTTCTCTCTTTTCCTGGTTTGGCGGTGGTGCTTGGAGTTCTCGAGAGACGATAAAGGTGTGCAGGTTGTATGGAAAGGCGTATGCCAGAGAGCCCTGCGTTATATACTCTCCGCTCGCCATACGAACCCACATGTCCAACACGCCGGGTACCGCTTGTTCTCCGCGGGGGATGTAGAAACCCCATCTATCCAGGGTCGAATTGAGGCCAGAGTTCTTGGGTAGCACAGACCGTTGCTACCCTTCGTCCTGATCTCTGCTTTTCAGACTTTGGAAATCCGGTAGTGGTGGAAGCTCTGCGGTGGGTGTCACTTGAAAGCCCGTTGGCAATATTATACCGGCAAAGGAGTGCAGATTTGTCTGCAGCATGCGACTGAGGGCGTGGTCCATGGCGCCTGTGAGACAAGCCCGCCTCGCCAGAGGTTAAGTGGAGCGTGGATAGTTGCCGTCCCACCTTTACATCCTTAATCGTCACGATTGCTGGACCTATAGCTGTTTTGCCTGGGTACTCGAAGTGCGCGGTGAGTACGTCTGGTTGGGAGCGTGAGGCTAGATGTGCCTTTGCGGCGGCGAGTAGCCGCCGTTTGGAACTACAAGGAGAGCGATTAAACCGGCGCAAAAGGCTGACTATACACAGAATCATTTTTGCCGGTGAATTTTCATACCACTGCCAATACGGAAAGAGCGATTGAGTTCGACGATGTAATTGTGCGAGTTCTGTTTTACGACCGTGGTAGCGTCCTTGAACGAAATGGCATTCTCCTCTTTCCTATTCGACCTCATGGCGAGATGATGTTGGATGTAGCGGGGTGTTGAGAAAGGCAGCCTTTGTCCCCAAGCTTGCTCTTCTTGGCTGAGGACGCATTGATGAGATTAGAAGTGTCAAATGGATGGGGATGTGGGAGAAGTAAAGAGGTCCAGTCATTGCCAACCAACCGTAAGCACGCAACATCGTCCGATTCACCAACAACCACCACGAACCAACCAACAACTTCCTTATTACCAACAAGGTCCGCGTGCTGCTACGTCTTCTACCCCGCAGCAGCAGAGTATGGTATACTAGGCACGCAACGCCCCGCTAGACAATTCCTCTTTTGCTTTACTTGCCTCTCCTAAGTTCTGCCACCGCCACGCCTACAACCAGCTTCTTTCTCCTGTTTTCTTGCTGCACCTCCGCCAATGACCGTCCTGTAATCAATCATGCCTGCTCCTACCGGATCCAACGATGAGAATATCATCTTCGAGACCGGCAAGAGTGAGACCGAACGTCTTGCGTTACAGCACATCATCATGAAGGACCATATGAAAGATCTCATCAAAGCACCCATTGACTTGTCCAAGCCTGGACTCAAGATACTCGACCAGGCAACCGCAGATGGTTAGTAAATCCCACACGCGCCTCTTATTCTCCGTCAACTCCAAGGCATTAATTCCGGGAATTGTAGGTCTCTGGCTGAAAGATGTCGCGGCTGTTGCTCCGGCTCAGCATGAATATATCGGCACTGACATTGTCGATTCGTACTACCCAAATCCACCACCGCCACATACCACCTTCTTTAACCAGTCCATGACTGCTGACTGGCCGTCTGAGCTCAATGGAACTCTCGACCTGGTTCATTCCCGTTTAGCTCTCCCCGGCGCGGGAATGCACCCGGCACGAGACGTTGTCCAAAGATTGGTTGATCTTGTGAAGCCCGGTGGATATATCCAGCAGGTCGAGATGACCTTTACATCGTGGCCAGATTCGGGTCCAGCAATGGAGGAATTTCATAAGACTTTCTGTGATGTCTTCACCATCGCCATTGCTGGTCAAGATCTCCATTACGTTAAGGCTATCCCGAAATGGTACGATGAAATGGGCTTGGAAGATATACACTGCGAGGTGTTCAATATTCCAATTGGCGCAAAGGCTTCGAGCGAGCATATGAAGAGCGTCAGCATTGAAAGCTTCACGGCGACATGCCAGGGCTTGACTGATACAGCAAAAGGTGCGTGTCACCGCTTAAGTGTAAACACAAATTGAGTATCAGAATTGACGTTGAATAGTAATGCCTCCAATTTCCGTTTCCCCAGAAAACCTTGCCACACTCCCAGCTAGGGTCGGGCAAGAGCTAGCTGAGATTGGGGGCACTTGGCAGATTTTTGGTGTCTGGGCTCGCAAACCGGAGAAGGCATAGATGTGAGGGAATGGGCCGCACGTGACTCTGGCGCTAGCAGATGGTCTGTGCTCTGTAAGATAAATAGTCCTCGCACCTTGGAACCTCTTTAGAACTCCG